>QEPC01003796.1:4700982-4715575 GCA_003113815.1 Sphenodon punctatus | reverse complement strand
GCATAAAATCACGCTGCGTGTAAATATCCCGCCCGTGGGATTTAGACATGACATTTCGTGCGTTAAAGCCGGCCACGCGTTCTTTTAAATTTATTTATTTTTATTTATTTATTTTTCCAGATTTGTACCCCGCCCCTCCTGCAACGCAGCTCGGGGCGGCTTCCAACAATAAAAACAATCACATATACTAAAATTCATTTTAAAAACAATCAAATATTAAATATAAAATATAAAACAGGGCTAGACATATAAAATAAATAAATGGGTGGGAGACTAAAATCCTCCCTCCCCTCCCTCCCTCCCAAAGGCCTGGACAAACAGCCAGGTCTTACAGTTCCGCCGAAATGTTAAAAGGCTAGGGGCCAGGCGAGCTTCCTCCGGAAGGGAGTTCCACAGCCGCGGTCCCACCACCGAGAATGCTCTCTCCATCGTGGCCCCCCGCTTAACACGGGGGACCTCCAGGAGAGCACCCCCGGCAGACCGCAGGAGCCGCTCGATGTCGAGGTATTTAATTAGCGCCTTGAAAAGAATGTGTGACTGGCCTGAACGTGCAAAATGTCACGTCTAACACGCGGGATATTTACACACAGCGTGATTTTATGCAGCGTGTTCACCGCGCATGTCTAAAAGCGGCCAGAGCCAGTTTGCATGCCTATGCCATGACTGTGCAGGCAGCAAAGAACGAATTCTTTGCTATACTCATAGCATCTGCGAAGTCTCGTCCAGCGGAACTTTTCCAGGTGGTGAGTGGACTGGTCAGTCCGGCCTCCCTCCGCCTGGAACTGGAATATTCCAGTGCCCGCTGTGACATGTTTGTTGATTACTTTGCAGATAAAATTACTTGTATCCACCACGATTTCTACACCACACTTATTACGATGGGAGAACCAGAAGCAGTGGAAGCCCTGCCTTGTCTGGTTTCATGGGATCAGTTTCAATGCGTATCGCCTGCTGATGCGGCAGATTTTCTTGAGGCTGTCAGAGCCACCTCTTGTGACCTGGACCCGTGCCTGTCCTGGCTGGTCAAGGCCAGCCGGGAGATGCCGGGGCTGCTGCTGGCGGGGGTGGTCAACACCTCCCTGCGGGAGGGCAGAGTGTTGAACCGCTTCAAGGAGGTGGTGGGGTGGCCTCTACTCAAAAAGCCATCGCTTGACTTGACTCCGTCACCAGTTATTGACCGGTCTCTAACCTTCCCTTTTTAGGGACGGTTATTGAACGGGTAGTGACTCGGCAGCTTCAGGGGCATCTTGACTGTATTGGATTTCTGGACCCCTCACAGTCCGGCTTTCGCCTGGGCTATGGCACTGAGACTGCGCTTGTGGCTTTGGTCAACGACCTCCGCCGTGAATTGGACCAGGGTCATTCGATCCTGTTGATATTGTTAGATCTGTCGGCTGCTTTTGACAGTGTTGGACAACGAGATGTTGGTGACACGCCTGCGGGACCGTGCCAGGGTGGGCGGGACTGTTCTTGAATGGTCCCGCTCTTTCCTGGCCGGAAGAACTCAGTGAGTCGTGCTCGGGAATTATTTTTCAGCACCCCAGAACCTCTCGTGTGAAGTCCTGCAAGAACTCTGTGCCCTCTCCTGTTCAACGTGTATGTGCAGCTGCCGGGCAAGGTTGTGAGAGGGTTTGATGTTTGGTGTCATCAATATGCTGATGACATCCAGCTCTACCTCCCTTTTTCATCTGATTCAGGCCTGGCAGTCTCGGTGCTTACCCAGTGTTTGGCGGCTGTGGGGGACTGGATGAGGGTGAACCAACTGAAGTTGAATCCCAACAAGACAGAGGTGATGCTAGTGGGGAAGTTGGTGGGTGTGGTGTCTCTCACCACTGATGGGGTTCACCCCCCACAGGTTCCTCAGGTTCGCAGTCTGGGAGTGCGCCTCGACTCCCAGCTCCATTTGGATGTCCAGGAGGCGAGGAGCGCGTTTCGTCAATTACATCTGGTGTGGTGGCTTCGGCCGTATGTCTCAGACTTTGACCTGGCCACTATCATCCATGCCTTCATTACTTCAGGACTTGACTATTGTAACGCGCTCTGCGTGGGGCTACCCATGGTGATGGTTCGGAGACTGCAGTTAGTGCAGAATGCAGCGGCCCGTCTCCTTATGGGGATAGGCCACTGGAAGCATATTACACCGGTGCTTCGCTCTCTGCACTGGCTGCCTATAGTCTTCCGGGCCCAATTCAAGGTGTTGGTGCTGACCTTTAAAACCCTACATGGCCTTGGCCCCACCTACCTGCAGGACCGCCTCACTCCCAGGACTCTGGATCAACCCCTGCGGTCCGCCAGGGGCACCTTTCTTAGGGTCTCTCGGGTTTCCTGGTGGGCCACAATGGGGAAGTCGTTCTCAATGGCCACGCCACGGCTGTGGAACTCCTTCCCGGCACCTCCTTTAGATGATTTTGTAAGACCTGGCTGTTCCATCAGGCTTTTGGCGAGGGGGACGGGCGGTGTGTGTGTGTGTGGTTGAATGTTAGGGTGGGAGTATTTTTGTTTTGTTTCTGTTTTTTTGTTTAATTTTTTTATTCTCCCCTGTTGAGGTTTTATATTTTTATTAATTGTTAATTGTTTTTATCGGTGCTTAAAATTGTGAGCTGCCCTGAGCTGTTTTTTCAGGATGGGTGGGGTATAAAACTGAAGAAATAAAATGTTTTTAAAATAATCTTGAATGCATGTCTTGGCAAGGAAAATGCTTTTAGAAATCCTCCTGTCTAAAATGGAAATGTTTAGATCTCCACATTGTTTCTTAATTTGATTTCTAATTCAAAGCATATCCTAATAATAATAATAATAATTTTTATTTATAGTACCCCACTCCCCACCCACCAAATGGTGCTTGGGGCACTTCACTATAACAGTTCAATACTATTTAACCCTCTGGGGGTAGGGAATCTGTCTATAACTATTGATTGCAAAGCACCAGGAACACTGCTGGTGCTATATTAATAATAATAATAATAATTAATAATTAATTATAGTACAATAAAATACCAAAAATAAATAAATAAATAAACAAACAAACAGACACCCACCCCCCTCTAAACTGGCCTTTTAACTAACTTGTTCTTGGGACCTGGCACTGTGGATCTAACCATCCAGTTGTTTACTTTGTTGTAGGCCAAGTCTTCGGAAGAAATGGGCCATTGGTTAGGCCTCCTCTTGTCCGAGTCTGGCTCCAAAAAGGACCCTGAAGAGCTGACCTATGATTATGTCGATGCCGACAGGGTTTCCTGCATCGTGAGCGCTGCCAAGAATTCGTTGTTGTAAGTTACACCACAGTGTTTACATTTCCCCTCAGGTTACGGTGAAGGCCAAAACCAATATTCATTTCAGAAACCGGATTTGATTAATCCGGTATATTTGCGTATGTTCTAATGAAGCAGGTACAAAGCGATATTTGTTTCCCACTTCATTTTGAGGGAATGAGTACACTTCAGTTACCTTGGTAAGTTAGTAAATAATAAGGATAATTTGGTTGCTTCCTTTCCAGCTTGATGCAGAGAAAATACTCTGAACCTAACACCTATATTGATAACCTGCCGAAAGCAACGCTGCAGGAGGAGGAACTCTATGATGACGTAGATGTGCCGGAGGTCCCAGAGGTGAGCCTTGGCAATAGCTGTGTTCTGCCTTAACTCGGGCCACTTTGTGTTCCTCTCATTTTGGGGCACGCAGAGCAGCTGAAAGAATGGGTGTCGCTTTAACAGCTGTTGTAGCAAAAGGTACTGGGACTCCGTAGCAAGAGGGATCGGCCAACCTGCAGCCAGCCTTTGGAGAATTCCTAGGAGGGCTTATCTCTTGGACAGAGAATTGCATTCAGTTTTATAGCCTCTATGGGGCAGCCATGGAATGATGATCTGCTTATTGCAGACATTCCCTCGCTATTGACATTCCAGTCATGAGAGTTATCCCACTCTTAGAGGAACTGTTGTGGTGTTACAGAACATTCAGAATCACTGTACCTGCTCTGAGGGAAGGGAAAGGCCACAGAACGTTCAGAATCACTGTATCTGCTCTGAAGGACTGCTAGGTAGGCAGATGACCATATGACAATAGTGAGACAGATTATACTCTCTCACAGGAAGAAATACCCAAATGTGAAGGAGACCAAGACAGAGTCTACCTGGACCTCAGTCCAGTTAAATCCTTCCTGCATTGTGGTGGCAAGAAACCAGCCCAGGCTTCCCCTTCAAGTTCTCCCTCATTGCAACGGGCCGCAGCAGACCCTGCAGCAGATTCTTCTCCACTGGCTAAGGAAACCGAGTCATGTAGAAAGTCAGTGGAAATCCCCGACCAGGTAATATAAAGAGCCCTGTGGTAACCTCTGTTAGCCCCTTCTACTTGTGGGAGTCTGTAGAAGCACTGCAAGTCTTTGCAGGATTCAGACCATTCCCCTCCAATTTTTTTCCAACGAATGAGTCAAAAGCTCAGTGTTCCTTTTGGTGCCAACGGATTCATTGGTGCAAACCCTGTCAGCAAATAGCAAATACAAGTCCTACAGTCCCTTTTCCCCTTTTCTGGATCTCCAATTTTTGCAGTACTATCAAGTCTTTACACCAGGAGGTGAGCGCCTTCCCTGGCCTCACAACAAGGCTCCTCCTTCCTAGAGCCTTCCCTGGTGGTCTAATCTTTGAGCCTCTGGCTTGGCTTTATAAAGGGCCTTGTCTGGCCAGTTAAAGGAAGAGTAAGTATGGTCTGAGAGCTGCCCCAACTACAGGCTGCTCCTGCCAGAATCTGCCATAACACCCGGTCATAATGTCTCACCATTTCCTCTCTCTTAGCAGAAGCCTCTGGAGAAGACTGACACAGAAGAGCCTCCACCATGGACGACCACCATCAAAATCCAGACGCAGCAGCAGAAAATTGCCTTCCCTCAGAGCGGGCCTGAGATCAAGGCCAACATTACAATTGTGGCCAGTCCACAGTTAGCAGCTACTCCAAAAGACAAAATCGAAAGGTCCAAGGTGGGAAATACAGGTGGGTGTGTTGGGCTTCTCAACAAGCCAGCCAAGAGCAGAGGTGGATGGATTTACAAAGCCCATTCTTAGTTCACCTTAGAAAGTTGAGAGTTTTGCGTACAGCCAATCTGCTTGATGCTTCTACATCTGAATGCTTGTGCACATGATGATTGCTGGATCATGCAGTACTAGCCAGTAATTTCAAAAAGTGTTTTTCTTCCCTCTGTTTTTATGAAATTATTTGTGACCTCATTTGTGGCTTGCAATGTCCCAGCCCTGCCAGAAGTCAAGACAAGGAATAAGATATTCACACAGTTGAGTGTCGGACACCATAACACCATTCCCATCAACTTTGGGTTTACAGATTTGCATTGGCGACTTATGACAGAAACTGGGGGTTTCCTAGCAATAAACTTAGATTTCCGCTAGAGCAGAAGTCTTGGGAAGAGGGAATGATAAAGGGGGAAAATGTAGCCTGCTTCTGTCAGAGACTGGATGGTGGTTTCAAAGTAAAGGCGAGGGAGAATTTGTTTCACTTATCTGTGAATTATCCTTCTGGAAGATTCAGTAGGAAAAATATTCTTAATGCTGGGAAGCAGTTCCGGCCATCACCACTAGGAGGCAGAAATCTTCAATGATTTTTCCCTGCACATGCTCAAAGGGACCGCACCCTCCATTTTGTCCCCAGTTGTGGTAAGCTGCCTGAAAAATAGAAACCTACCTACAACAAAACTATTAAAACAGATAATTCTAAATTACTAACCAAAGTGTCTGAGTAAATCCAAGGTAAACTCTCACCCAAAGGTTTTACATCCCATTTCTGACAACAAAATCCCCAAAGAGGGTGGGATGAATACTTATCCTATGGAATCTTCCAAAAGGACAATTCACAGGTAAGTGAATTTCTTCTCGATTCCATAGGATAAGTATTCTTAATGCTGGGAAGTTCCAAAGCAGTATCCCAGTCCGGGTGGGAAGTCACTTGGATTTTGTACTGACTACCTTACTGTTCTAAGACCCCCTGAAGCACCCTTCTACCGTGTTTAACGAAAGTATGCGGCTGGACCACGTGGCCTGAGCCAGATTTTGGCCTATAAAGCCCTACACGGTCTGGGCCCCTCATACCTTAGGGACTGCCTCACCCTCCGCGCCCCAGGATGACCCCTTCGGTCCGCCGGGGGCGCCTTCCTGGAGGTCCCCCGTGTAAAATGCGGGGCCACAATGGAGAGGGCGTTCTCAGTGGCCGTGCCGCGACTCTGGAATAACTCCCTTCCGGAGGAAGCCCGCCTGGCCCCAGGTCTGTTGACTTTTCGCCGAGCCTGTAAGACCTGGCTATTCGCCCAGGCCTTCGGAGGGATGACGGGAAGGTGGGGTGGGGGGGAATGTGTTTTATAGAATTTTAAAATGATATTGTTGTTTCTGTTTTTAAATTTTATTGTTGATATTTTGTTTTTGTAAGTCGCCCCGAGATGCCATGGCATGAGGGAGCGACTAAAAAATGTAAATAAATAAATAAATATTTCTCCACATGAAGCCCTGGACCTACACGCCCAAGATGTGGCCGTCCACCTAGTATAATGAGGGAGAACGCTCTGTGGGGGAACTAGGTTAGAAACCCTATACGCCTTGGAGGTACAGGCGACTACCCATTTAGCAATCACTGCCCTGGATGATTTGAAGTTACCCCCTATGCGTAGGTGATAGTTCGACAGCGCGGATGACTGTCTGAAGGCTTGAGTTCTTTCAGTGTAAATATTTAGGGCCCTCCTTACATCAAGGGTATGCTACTCCTTTTCAAGATGATGAGCAGGCTTTGGGCAGAAGGAGGGTAATACCACCTCCTTCTGTCTTTGGTAAATAGAATTCACTTTTGGAAGAAAAGTGGGGTCCAAGTGAAGAACCGTGGATTCCTTCCTGAAAGAGCATAAAGTAGGAGCCACAGAGAAAGCCCCCAGCTTAGAAATTTGTCTTGCTAATGTTATTGCTACGAGAAATGCGAGTTTAATGGAAAGATAGAAGGTGGAAAACGTTCTCGTTGGCTCTAAGGGCCGGTGGGTGGGTGCGTGGGCTAGTCGTGGGCTAGTTAGAGCCTTTAAGACCAGGTTAAGTCTCCAAGTTGGAAAACAATGTACCACCGGAGGAAACAAAAGCCTAGCTGCCCTCAAAAACTTCCCGAAATGAGGATGGTCAGAAATTCTAGACCCCCTAAATATCTCCAGGATACTTCCTAGCGCTGCCACCTGCCTAGACAGGGTATTTGGTTTAAGGCCCTTGTCCAAGTCCTCTTGGAGAAAGAGCAAGATGTGTTTAATCTTGGGCCTCTGAGGATCAATCCTCTGTGCCTGGTATGAGCCAGAGAACACCATCCAGGTGCATTGGTAAATGCACTTAGTCAAGCCTCTGGGAGAAGCCATTAAGGTGTGTATCACTGCTTCTGAGTATCCAAGAGATCTCAAGGCTGAGCGCTCAACAGCCAAGCTGTCATCTGAAAGAATTGGGGCGGACTGTATAGGACGGGGTCCTGTGACAGGAGATCTGCTGTCGGTTCTAGCCTCAGAGGTTCTGCTGTCTTGAGATTAACAAGGTCTGGAAACCATGGCCTTCTTGGCCAGAACGGGGCTACCAGAACGACTGTGACTTGCTCCCTCTTGAACTTGTTGATCATTTTGCTGAGCAGGGGGAAAGGTGTATAAAAGACCCTTGGGCCATCTGTGATTGAGTGTATCCATCGCCTCCGCTTGCCGATGGAAGGTCCTGGACATGAACCTTAATCTTTTTTATTTTTCTGGAGATGCAAACAGGTCCATTATGGGAGACCCAAACTGGTTAACAATCTGTTTGAAGGCCTGAGGTTTGAGGGACCACTCTCCTGGATCGATTTCCTTCCTGTTCAGCCAGCCTGCTGTTATGTTGTTCTTCCCTCTGATGTGGGCTGCTGAGATTGAGAGACGGTTGGTCTCTGCCCATTCCAGCAACTTCATCGACTCTCTGGCTAACAGACTGGGTCTGAAGCCCCACCTGATTCTTTACATAGGCGAATGCTGTTGTGTTGTCTGTGAGAACAAGCACGTGCCTTGCTATTACCGATGGGGCGAACTTGAGAGGGGCTAGATGGATCACCCTCAGTTCTAACCAGTTCATGCTGTTTTTCAGGTCTGACTCTGACCACCTGCCCCACTAGATCCAGCATGTGCACCCCCCAGCCGTGTAGGCTCACATCTGTTGTTATTACTACCCGTTCCGGCTCTATTAGCGGGGCTCCACTGGTGAAGTGGTGAGGAGCTATCCACCATAGAAGGGACTCCTTGGTGCTGTGTGGTACCCTCAATGGTATGTTTGCTTTGGACATTATTGGTAGCTGCCAAGGCCTGAGGAAGCCCTGAATGGGTCTCAAGTGGAAGCTAGACCACCTGAAGTGTTGCTGGCATGAGAGCATTAGGTCCTGTAGTTTGGCTAACTGAGGGGGAGGTGTTGTGTTCTGGTGAAGGGTTTTCAATATTAGCATTCCGATTTTGGATTGTCGTTGAGACAGTATAAAGACCCTGTCTGTTATCGTGTCAATTATCACCCCCAGGTGCTCGACGAACCAAGAATAATATTGAGTAGAGTCCCTGTCAGAAGTGGAATGCGAACCCACATCTCCAGNGTTCTAAGACCCCCTGAAGCACCCTTCTACCGTGTTTAACGAAAGTATGCGGCTGGACCACGTGGCCTGAGCCAGATTTTGGCCTATAAAGCCCTACACGGTCTGGGCCCCTCATACCTTAGGGACCGCCTCACCCTCCGCGCCCCAGGATGACCCCTTCGGTCCGCCGGGGGCGCCTTCCTGGAGGTCTCCCGTGTAAAATGGGGGGCCACAATGGAGAGGGCGTTCTCAGTGGCCGTGCCGCGACTCTGGAACAACTCCCTTCCGGAGGAAGCCCGCCTGGCCCCAGGTCTGTTGACTTTTCGCCGAGCCTGTAAGACCTGGCTATTCGCCCAGGCCTTCGGAGGGATGACGGGAAGGTGGGGTGGGGGGGAATGTGTTTTATAGAATTTTAAAATGATATTGTTGTTTCTGTTTTTAAATTTTATTGTTGATATTTTGTTTTTGTAAGTCGCCCCGAGATGCCATGGCATGAGGGAGCGACTAAAAAATGTAAATAAATAAATAAATATTTCTCCACATGAAGCCCTGGACCTACACGCCCAAGATGTGGCCGTCCACCTAGTATAATGAGGGAGAACGCTCTGTGGGGGAACTAGGTTAGAAACCCTATACGCCTTGGAGATACAGGCGACTACCCATTTAGCAATCACTGCCCTGGATGATTTGAAGTTACCCCCTATGCGTAGGTGATAGTTCGACAGCGCGGATGACTGTCTGAAGGCTTGAGTTCTTTCAGTGTAAATATTTAGGGCCCTCCTTACATCAAGGGTATGCTACTCCTTTTCAAGATGATGAGCAGGCTTTGGGCAGAAGGAGGGTAATACCACCTCCTTCTGTCTTTGGTAAATAGAATTCACTTTTGGAAGAAAAGTGGGGTCCAAGTGAAGAACCGTGGATTCCTTCCTGAAAGAGCATAAAGTAGGAGCCACAGAGAAAGCCCCCAGCTTAGAAATTTGTCTTGCTAATGTTATTGCTACGAGAAATGCGAGTTTAATGGAAAGATAGAAGGTGGAAAACGTTCTCGTTGGCTCTAAGGGCCGGTGGGTGGGTGCGTGGGCTAGTCGTGGGCTAGTTAGAGCCTTTAAGACCAGGTTAAGTCTCCAAGTTGGAAAACAATGTACCACCGGAGGAAACAAAAGCCTAGCTGCCCTCAAAAACTTCCCGAAATGAGGATGGTCAGAAATTCTAGACCCCCTAAATATCTCCAGGATACTTCCTAGCGCTGCCACCTGCCTAGACAGGGTATTTGGTTTAAGGCCCTTGTCCAAGTCCTCTTGGAGAAAGAGCAAGATGTGTTTAATCTTGGGCCTCTGAGGATCAATCCTCTGTGCCTGGTATGAGCCAGAGAACACCATCCAGGTGCATTGGTAAATGCACTTAGTCAAGCCTCTGGGAGAAGCCATTAAGGTGTGTATCACTGCTTCTGAGTATCCAAGAGATCTCAAGGCTGAGCGCTCAACAGCCAAGCTGTCATCTGAAAGAATTGGGGCGGACTGTATAGGACGGGGTCCTGTGACAGGAGATCTGCTGTCGGTTCTAGCCTCAGAGGTTCTGCTGTCTTGAGATTAACAAGGTCTGGAAACCATGGCCTTCTTGGCCAGAACGGGGCTACCAGAACGACTGTGACTTGCTCCCTCTTGAACTTGTTGATCATTTTGCTGAGCAGGGGGAAAGGTGTATAAAAGACCCTTGGGCCATCTGTGATTGAGTGTATCCATCGCCTCCGCTTGCCGATGGAAGGTCCTGGACATGAACCTTAATCTTTTTTATTTTTCTGGAGATGCAAACAGGTCCATTATGGGAGACCCAAACTGGTTAACAATCTGTTTGAAGGCCTGAGGTTTGAGGGACCACTCTCCTGGATCGATTTCCTTCCTGTTCAGCCAGCCTGCTGTTATGTTGTTCTTCCCTCTGATGTGGGCTGCTGAGATTGAGAGACGGTTGGTCTCTGCCCATTCCAGCAACTTCATCGACTCTCTGGCTAACAGACTGGGTCTGAAGCCCCTCCTGATTCTTTACATAGGCGAATGCTGTTGTGTTGTCTGTGAGAACAAGCACGTGCCTTGCTATTACCGATGGGGCGAACTCGAGAGGGGCTAGATGGATCACCCTCAGTTCTAACCAGTTCATGCTGTTTTTCAGGTCTGACTCTGACCACCTGCCCCACTAGATCCAGCATGTGCACCCCCCAGCCGTGTAGGCTCACATCTGTTGTTATTACTACCCGTTCCGGCTCTATTAGCGGGGCTCCACTGGTGAAGTGGTGAGGAGCTATCCACCATAGAAGGGACTCCTTGGTGCTGTGTGGTACCCTCAATGGTATGTTTGCTTTGGACATTATTGGTAGCTGCCAAGGCCTGAGGAAGCCCTGAATGGGTCTCAAGTGGAAGCGAGACCACCTGAAGTGTTGCTGGCATGAGAGCATTAGGTCCTGTAGTTTGGCTAACTGAGGGGGAGGTGTTGTGTTCTGGTGAAGGGTTTTCAATATTAGCATTCCGATTTTGGATTGTCGTTGAGACAGTATAAAGACCCTGTCAGTTATCGTGTCAATTATCACCCCCAGGTGCTCGACGAACCAAGAATAATATTGAGTAGAGTCCCTGTCAGAAGTGGAATGCGAACCCACATCTCCAGGGGACACTGCAATGGCCTCTTTCCGCATCTGACCCTGGTTCTATTGCTGCTATGCTTGCCAGCCTGGCTATCTCCTGTGACATTGCCTGATGTTTTGTGGTGTTTTTGGATCTTGGGGATATGCGGAAGAATGCCCTTGGGAGCTTTGCAAATTCTATCGCATATCCCTTCGACACGGATTCCAGAACCCACGCATCTGTTGTTGCGGAGAACCACCTTTGCGCAAATGGAAGAAGCCATCCTCCTACAGGTGGGTTGGGGACGCCTGGTAGGTCGTAGGAGTCAGGAGTCTTGTTTTCCAGTGGCAGGTTTTGGCTCTGGTCCTACCCCTTGCGTTGGAGAACTTGTTGTATTTGTTCCACCTGCCCGGAGCTCCACGTCCTCTGGTGTTGTATGCTGCGCGTTCCCTCCTGTTGAAGCTGTTGAAAAAGAACGGCTTCCTGGAGGAGCGAAAGGATTTAGAATTAAACTGGAGCAGTTAATGTTTTTTTGTCTTTATCTCCTGCCTCATATAGTATCTTGTCTAGAGACATGCTGAAGAGCTTATCACCTTGGTAGGGGCATGATGAAGAACCTTGGTAGGGTTCTTTGCGTGCAGGTCAACCCACCAGGACGTTAACCAGAGTCTACGCCTCAAGGTGATATTAGCGGCCATGGCTCTGGCAGCCCAAACAACCACATTGATGGAAACGGTGGTTATAAATGAGTTGGCCAATGCAATGTTGGTAGAGAGTTTTCGTGTTACTCTCTCTGAGGTGTTAGTGGTCCTACCAATATTCACCCATTTCATAATTGCGCTTGAAAAGTAGGATGTAGCCAGGGACATCCTAAGCACTGCCAAGACTGCCTAGAAGTTACGACAAAGCCCTGACTCGATACCCCTGTCAGTGGGGTCTTTGGGATAAGTATCCCCTTCTGTAGGGAAAACTGACCTCCTGGTCAGAGATGCTGCTGCAGCATCTACCTTTGGTGTATTAAAGACTTCTGCTTTTCCTTTAGAAAATGCATAAAGGACATCCTGGGTTTTGTTAAGCCTGGACACCTTATTGGGCGTCTCCCATTCTGCTACAATGCAGTTGTGGTGCACACTGTAGGGCGCCGGGGGTGGTCCCCCCCCCCGACTCCCGGACTCCCCGACCCCTGATTAGAAGAGCAGCAGCTGCCTTTGAAGAGACTCAAGCAGCTGCTGCAGCGCCCGGCTGGCCACATGGGCATAAGTCTCACAATTCCGGGTCTCTTGGACACCCTGGTGTGAACTGCGCATGTGTGCCACAACTCTGTGGTCAGGTGGAGCAACAGATGCACTCTGGGGGCTTTCCATGGCTGGCTCCCTCCCTCCTCTCTGTTAAAGTCAGGAGGAGGACCCAGGGGGCAGGGACTGGGCAGAGGAGGACCCAGGAGGCAGCGTGAGGCGCAGAGCGCTGGTGTAGGACCTGCCCAGCTGTATTTTATTTTATTTTTATTACAATATTTTTACCCCGCCTTTCCAATATATACTAGCTCGAGACGGCTTACAAGTATAAAATATTTTTAAAACATGCAAAACTATAAAAAAAACAATAAATAATCACTAAATCATCAAAATATGAAAAGGGGGTGCCACAGAATTAAAAAAAACAAAAAAACTCCCATCCCATCACCCTCGCAGAAGGCCCGGTGGAACAGCCAAGTCTTACAATAATGTATGGGCTGGAGGAGGTGGACCTCTGGGTTGAGGAAGGAATCCTTTAGGGAACAAAAGTTTGTGTTATGGACGGCTGCTTGTGCCGACTATAATGCAGACATTGGGACTCACAGTTCACTTTTCTGCCCAGTGGGGGCAGAATTGTTGAGCCCCTGTGGACTCAAGAAAAGAAGTCATTTTAATGATGCCTGGGCGACTGAGTTAGACGCCCCCAGGCCAGTAGGCAGGACAGCTGCTGCAGTTAGTGCAGCACCTTGCAGGGGACACTCAGGGTGGGAGATCATTCTGGACTGTCCGGTCTGTGGACTCCAAAGATCATGGGGGTGCCATCATGCTGCATGCAGTTGCTGTGGGCAGTGAGCCAGCCAGCAAGTTTGAGGGGCCCCTTGGACTCCCCAACTCTTTAAAAAGAATTATTTGTGTTTTACTTTTTTTTCCCCCTGGGGTGGGGCATGGGAGGTTGGATGGAGGGTCCAGGTGGGATCGGGTGGGGGTCAGGGTGTGTGAGACCAAGCCCCAGGGGTGGGTAGAATTATAATAGGAGTCTGGTGAGTAAAATGGGGGTCTGGAGGTGGGATTGGGGTGGGGTGGGTGTAGGCAGACAGGTGTCTGGGGGTTGGGTAGAACTTGGATCAGAAATTTGGGCCCAGTGTCTGGGGGATTTTTTATGTGAGCAAGATGCTTTAATTTTACACACAGTCTCTGGCATATAAGTTATAACCAGGGACCCAAGTTGACTGCGTTGCTGCACTTTGAAGTGATTTTTGCAGAATCGGCCAGTCCTTGGAGTAACAGGCTGAAATTGCAGTGAAACTGCAGTGGGAGCTATCTGTCTGCAGGATCTTTAAATGGGCATTAACTTGTTGCCTGACTCCATAGTAAAACAGCTGCTGCAGCTGCCGTCTGTCAGGGAGCTGTGACCACAACCTTGAGGGTCACTAGGCCCTTGGGAAATGAATTAGGGGGGAGGCGGAAGGTCTTAGAACCCTATGTTTGGGTGAGGGAGGTCTGGGGCTTTAACATGAGGTGGGAGTTCTGGAGTGCTGAAATTCCAGAGGATTTGAGTGGTGTTCTTTTAACAAGTTGTGATTCTAGGTCAAACCTGTTGAAAAAGCATGCTGGTAAGCAAATTTGCTTGTATAATTTGTTGCATAATTATGCAAATCAAGTTAGTTATGCAAATGCTAATGCTCGTGGTGGATTTGAAGAATTTGGTTTCACTGGTTGCAGAATTTAAGATTTTTGCTGCACCGTTGCCTAGGCCTTTGTAACCTTGAGGATCCAGTGCTGCACCTGGATTGCCAGGTTGCGGTGGTTGCCAGGACTCGGAGTGCTTTTCACTAACTGCATCTGGTGAGAAGGCTGCACTGTTGTCTATGCCTTCGTAACCTTGAGGCTAGATTACTGCAATGCGCTCTACATTGGGCTGCCCTTGATGACTGTTTGGAAGCTGCAGTTGGTGCAGAACATGGTGGCCCAGCTTCTGTTGGGTGTGGGTTGCCGGGCAAACATTACATATGTGCTCCAGCATCTGCACTGGATACCAATAGCTTTCTGGGCACAATTCAAGGTGCCAATGCTCGCGGTGAATTTGCAGAACTGGGCACCAGTACTTGCGGTAAATTTGCAGAACTGGACATTGCTGAACGCAGAATTGAATTT
>QEPC01003796.1:4659498-4693408 GCA_003113815.1 Sphenodon punctatus | reverse complement strand
CAAGACCAAAACCTTGAATTGGGCCCGGAAAACCACCGGCAGCCAGTGCAGAGAACGGAGCACCGGTGTCATGTGCTTCCGGCGACCCAGTCCCAGATGGGCTGCTGCATTCTGCACCAACTGCAATTTCCGAGCCATCACCATGGGTAGCCCCATGTAGAGCACTAGGTGGTAATAGACCCAAGATGAAACATAGGCTCAGGGAATTGAGGCAACCACCAAATGGGAGCAAGTAGACTTTGGGGCTTTCTCAACAGCCATGGGGCACGCAGTCCTCTGCACTCCAGCTGTTTCCTAATCCACCTTTATTAACATTTCAAACTGGAGCTCAAATGCATAATATATTTTTTTTACTTGGATATTATTTTATTTTTTGAGAGCCTTCCGGCTATCCAAATAATATCCGCAACCCAAATGGGAATTTTCACATCCGCTAACTAGGCTATTTGGTTTCTTTATTTATTGAACCAATGAAAAACCACACCTATTTAGTTCAGTGGGCCATTCATCACTCTAAGCCACAATCCTAGAATGATGAATGGGCCAAAGAAGAGCCTAGCAAAATTCAATAGCAGAGAGGGGGAAATGAGTGTGAGTGCACCCCTGAATTAATCCGATCCAATGAAAATCATATTAATCCGATTCTGATGAAAATATTATTATTATTATTATTAACAAACATTTATATAGCGCCAGCAGTGTACCTGGCACTTTACAAAGTAATAAAATAGACACGGTCCCTGCCCCTAGGGCTTACAATCTCAGAGAATAGAGTGAATCGTATTAATCTGATTCCAATTTTCCCATCCCTACTCTGCCACTAACTCCCTTTGTAACCTTGGGCACATTGCTTAGACTTCTCCACAGCATTTTCCTCCATGTCTTCACGCAGAGGTGTGAGGAATCCTTCACTTTCTGGAGTGGCTTGTTTACTTTACTTTTAATGGAATAGGGAAGCATTTCCCCTTGAATGTCTTCTGAGCTGTGTCTAAGCCTGGCTTTGCTGGTATGTTTTTAGGGGCTGTAGAAACCAAACTGGGCAAGAACAGGACCGAGGCTGAGGTGAAGCGGTACACGGAGGAGAAAGAGCGGCTGGAAATGGAAAAGGAGGCAATCCGCTCTCAGCTGGCCCAGCTTCGGAAAGAGAAGCGGGAGCTGAAAGAGACGCTAGCTAACTGTGCAGGTAGGACTCTGTGGAAATTCCCGCCCAGGAGCAAATGGCCCCAGAGGTACAGAACGGAGGGGGCGGAGAAGCTCGCAGGGTAACACTCCGATGTAGCCGTTGTTTGGCAACGCTTTACAGTCACTGTGCTCCTCAGCTAGAGTGAAGGGGCTCATGTTCCCATACATAGTCCCACCAAGCTAGGCATGACGTGCAGCTGTGAAAACACCTTTGCCCTGTGGGCTGAATGTGTCGGTGGGAAGACCCTGTAGGGCAGGGGTGGGGAACCTTTCCCTCCCATGGGTCAGGAGAATTGTGATTTGCTCCCCCCCCCGCCCCCCATGGGGCCTGGCTGTAGTCCGTGTGTCATTGGCATGCATGCTTAATGTCAACAGGATTTAAATTTTTAAAAAAGAAATTATTCCTTTCTCTGCCTTGGCTTTTTTGGGTGGGGGGGAGGGAGGAGAGTTGAGATTTGTTTGTCTCCAGGCCTGTTGCTACATTTTTGGCTCTCTCCTCCCTCCCCCCAATGGACAGATAGATTGAGGTGCTGGGGTGGGCGTGGGCTGGGCTGTTGGGCAGATCGGTGGAAGCGGGGGAAGGGGGTGTAGATTTGCAGCGTCCATTGCACATTTCTCCATGAGGGCTGGCTGTGACTTCTGAGTTGAGTAAGTCCCCACCCCCCCAGATTGGGAGCCCAGGGCCCCTTTAGTAAACCCCTTTAGTAAATGTTTGGCTCCCCCCCCCCGCAATGGGCAGAGAGGGGGTGGGGTGGACTGCCATGCAGATGAGGGGTAGATTTGCACCCCTTGTGCCCCCATAAGTTTTTGAGGACTTCTTTGGCTTCTCTTTAAAACATTTAGTTTTTTGGGGTGGGCAGAGATTGGTGGGCAGGTTGAGATTTTCTGCCCCAAGTGTGCACTGCTGAACCTGGCCCTGTTTTGTTTTGTTTTGTTTTGTTTCGTTTCTTTCTTTCTTTCTTTCTTTTGTTCTGAGAAGCTTTGGGTTGCCTGCTTTAAGCTGGGCAGATGTGGGGGTGGAGGAGAAAGGTTTGTGTGTGTTTTTGTGCGCTCTCCTGTTGCCCTGGTGCTGCACACTGACCTGCATTTAGTTCTGTTATTTGCTAAAATGTTGATTTTGTTCTGAGAGGCTTTGGGTTGCCTGGTTTGACCCTGTGGGCAGACCTAGGGGTGGAGGGGAAAGGTTTATGACTTCTTTGTGTGCTCTCTCTGTTGCCCCCGTGCTGCACACTGGCCACATTTGGTTCTGTTATTTGCTAAAAATAGTTGAAAACACACAACGTGATGCTACCTCCGCTTTAACACTGCTTTAACGTTTCTTATGTATGTTGCATAAGGGCACCAATACAGCCCTGAAACATGCACAAGAACTGTTAAAGCAGTGTTAAAGTAGAGTTAGTATCATGTCTGTTTTCACCCAATGGTTTTTGTTTTGTTTTGTTTTGAGAGACTGTTTGCCCCATGCAGACTCGCTTGGGCCTGTCTCTTGTTGTTTTGCTGACTCTGAAATTCTGTGCCCTGTATAAGTGTGACATTTTAATCCTGGCCCCGCCTACTGTTGTCCTAGGCCTGCCCCCTTCTGGCCCCGCCCAATGACCCACCAGCCTCAGAAGCCACCAGCCGCCACCGTGCCGTCCCCGTGTTTAGCCGGCTTTATTTATTCCTTTGCTCTTCCTGCTGCAGATAAAAGTGCCTTGGCCAGCATGGAGCAGAAGCTGAAGGAAATAGAGGAGGAGTGCAAAAGGAAAGAATGCCTGCGCGTGGACCTGGAGCTGAACCTCATGGAAGTGAAGGAGAACCTGAAGAAAGCTGAGTCGGGCCCGGTGACACTCGGGACAGCCGTGGACACCACCCACCTGGAGAACGCAAGCCCCAAAGTAGGTGGCATGTTCCTCAGGGCTGGGCGAGGCAAACCGCTCCTGCTGAAGGTTGTCACCTCTCACAACTGCAGCCTCAGAGTCAAAAGCCGAGGTCATCTCGTTACTTCAGAGCAAAGAATTGGATGAAGCTAAGGAGTGGGCCCGCCCTGCATTCTCTACATTCTCTGCCTGGAGAGCCGGGGGTTGAGTTTAAGATTGTGCTGCTGGTTTTCAGGGCCCTGAACGGTCAAAGCCCTGGCTGTATTCGAGCCCTGCTCCTGGAGCCTCAGACTGATGGTTCTCTGCGCTCAGAAACTACCCACTGTTGGGGGATCCCACGGGGATCCCATCTTAAGTCAGTGGGCAACCAGGCTTTAGCTGCGGTGGGCCCCTTAGTGTGGAACTTGCTCCCTCTGCAAGTGTCTTATTCCTCCCTCTTTTGCCTTTAAAAAACCCCTGAAAACTCCTTTATTCTCTAGGTGCTTTTAGAAGCTTTATGTGCTTTAATGTGGTTTGCTCTTCCTTTTTACCTTCCCCTTCTAAATTGTTTTAAAGTGGTTTTTATATTGTTTGTTATTCAAGTACTTCGAGTGCCATTTAAAGGCAGGGGAGCGCTATAAAAATAAAACTGTGATTATTATTTCTATTTTGTAAATGCAGGTAAAAATTGCCAGCATGGCAAATAGCACAGAGAGCTCTCCAGTCAATTCAGCAACCGCTTTAAAGAACAGGCCTCTCTCCATCATGGTGACTGGGAAAGGGACCGTTCTACAGAAAGCTAAGGTAAGGTGCAGCTTATTTCAGGGAGTCAAAGGATGCTTGGAACAAGGACGCTTGTCTTCAGTACAAAAGTCCTTTTCATTAAAATCTTTTGGCAACTGTTTTTGAAATTTCAAAATAAAAAATGAACATCTGTAATGTTTCTGCAGAAATTTCATCCATGCAATATATATATATATATATTTAAGATTTCATCATCACTGAATCTCCGCACAGCCCAAACTGAAACTCTGAAAGATCCAAACCAAAATTTCAAAATTGATCCTTTGGCAGTACAAAAAATATTTCACATTTAAAAGTAATGTCCATGAAATTTCATGAAAAAATTTGCCATTTTGAAATGAGATTTCTTTTTCTTACTGAAAATCTGATTGGCAAAAAGTCTCAACCAACTGGAAGATGATATTTTTGAGTTGACCCAATCATCAAGTTGTGCTCATATCATCAGATTGAATTCTCCTGTCAGAATACTCTGGTTTCCATCTCTCCTTTTTAGGGTGGGAGTCTTTGAGGCAGTGACTACGGGTATTTTCAGACATGACGGGGCCTGTATTGGCCCCGTCACAGAATCACCCTTTGATCCCCCATCAGGATCAAACTGGCACATCCAACAGACGTGCCGGCTGATCCTGGCGGGGAATCGGGGAGGGGGCGGGGCCTTGTGGCACAACATGCGGCCGCCCGGCCCCGCCCTCCCACGCTCCCTCGCCGCCCGCCCTCCTGGGAGACAGGCGGATACCGCAGCCAGTGCAGCCGCAGTGCCCGCCCACAGTGACCACGGCCCGGAATCCCACCACTGATTCCGGGCTGTGGCAACGGGACAGACGTGATGACCCCCTTGCTCACGGGGGGGAATCGCATTCACCACGCAATCACAGATGGTCCGGGCAGGACCTCCGATTGCGTGGTGAATGTGATTCCCCCCGTGATTCACGGGGGTGAACATCTGGGGGGGAACTTCCGTTCCCCCCATTAGACATTGCGGGATCACGATCGCCATGTGGGGATCCACTGTGGTTGAGCGTGATCTCGTAACGTCTGAACATACCCTACATTGCATGAATCATTTGCATGATTCCATGATGAGACCAAGAGCCTTGCTTTCTTGTTCAGAGCTGGTTAGACTTGCTTCTGACTTTGATTTCCTGGCAAGCATCCTGACCCGGGAGTGCCCTAGCCCTGAGTTAACTTCCTACCTGGGATTTTTTTGGTTTACTCAGACTAATTGACCTGAGCAGCAGCGATTCTAGTGAAAAGGGCTTAATTCAATGAGCCGTGTTTTACGCTTGAGTCATTGACTGGTAACAAATATCACATGGCGATGTCCATCCCACCCTGGAAGGGAGGGCTCCCCCTGGACGGGTATGCTCTAGCTGCAGGAACAAATGTTCCCATGGTCTCGCCCTGCCAGGGACAGAGGACAGCGGGCGGGGACTGACATGCGGCTTCTCAGCTGCATTCCCGACGTTGCCCCCCCCCCCCATAATGGACAGCCATGGCTGCCTATTACAGACAGCCATGGCTTGCCGCCATGGCAACTTCCTTGACGCTGGGAGGAGCCAGGCCAGAAACACGTTCCTACCTGGCTCGCCCATTCTGTCCCATCCAGGCGGCAGCTGAGCGTGGACTGTGGGCCTGGCTTGTACCAAGCCCACATTTTCCACCTGGCTCCTACCTGGCTTATACAGGAACCAGGCCCATATCTGGCAGGCCTCAAACAGATAGCCCGCCATGACACTAGCCGAACTGGGCCTAACAGGACCAGCGTCACGTATGTTTTTACCCATCGTGGAATATTCATTCCTGGAAATCACAATCTTCAAAGAACGTTGAGGGGAAGTGACGACAAGCTTTGTTTTAAATCAGGCCCTGTTCATGTTGCTTGACTTAAAAGCACAGGCTAGTAAATAAGATATTACAGCGCTGGGGAGAGGAAGACCTGGCTGACTCCCCAGATCTGCTCTCCATTTCCACAGTAACGACCGTAGATAACTCACTTCACCTCACTCGCTCTCAGCTCTTCTTTGTATAAGAATGTGGATGATGATCCTTTTTCTGTCAGGCATAAAGATTTGTGAATGACAAGCGTGAAAGTGTAACCTACTTGTTTCTATGGAAGCTTCTGACTCGGTGTGCCCAAACGTCTTAAAGGAGCCCATTTTTCAGCCTCTCAGGCTGGGCATTCAAAAACTGAGGCACCCAAAATCTCTCCTAAAATATTTGAAAATGTAGGCCTAAATGCAGACAGGATGCTTTGTGGTATAGCGGAAGCATTGATGCCATGACGGACATATTCACAAAATTCACAAATCGGTCTGTGTCCCTTACGTTCATTCAAATTTGGGATGCACTGTATTATACTTTTTGGGTGTATTTTCGCTTACAAATGCGTTGGTGCTGAAGCGAAGGTTCAGCACAGTCCCATTTTTCCTGTGGATGTCCTGAAGGAAGAAGCAGCTCCTTCCAGATAGCAAATATGTCTTAATTTGGGCAGGGGGTTGAATATGCGAGAGCCCAGACACCCTACCTATCTCAAGATTGGTCTTCTACCTCCAAGGCCAGCCCAGTGCCTGCTCAGTTCCTTGGTGTGTGTATGATTGATTTTAAAAATAAGTAGAATTTTTCATCTGTAATTGTACTTCTTGAAACAACACAAAAACAACCCTCCCCTGCCCCCCCCAAAACCCAATAATTTTTACCTTATAAACATTCTAATTGAATTAGAGACTTAGGGCTCAAACTTTCATCCGTTAAAGTCGAGGGCCAAAAGAGGTGGCACAGGTTTAGGAAGCTTGGCAATCACTGGATGAAGGCAACTGCTATTCAATTCCTTGCGGAACCTCGGGCATAAAACTACCTCTCCTTTGTCAGCTCCCTGTCTTGTTCCTTTGACAGGAATGGGAGAAGAAAGGAGCTAGTTAGGACACCTGCATTTTCAAGGATGGACTAAAAAGACTGGAATTGGTCATGCCTGGACTAGGAGATCCAATCGCCTGTAATAAAAGGGTCCAGGCAAGGCCGAACTTGCCCATCAATCACCTCACCATCTCTTGAGACGAAAGGACGGATTTGGGACCCTCTCCAACATGATCTTCATTGGAGAAAAAAGAATTCTGCTCTTATCCATGGCATCCTGTTGCGTAGCTAAGAGAATAATCAAGTGACAAACCTTGCATTGTCCTCCTAACCCGATTGATGTAAACAGGAATGTTGCTGTACATACGGAAGTTTTGTGTATTTCTATGCTGAAGTGTTATCCCTTGTATTATTAAGGTCTCTGTATTAGCAATAGCTCCAGAAGTAGTGGCTTTGGAGGAGCTTGGTTGCTGGTTTTTTATTTTATTTTGTTTTACACCATTGTTTTCAAGTTTGTTTAGTCCAAACTCATCAAACTAACACTTCTGTACTAGCTGCCTATTCAGAGTTTCATGGGTGTGGCTATGCTAGGGAGAGGCAGTGTAGTGCCTCTTAACCTTTGAACCTGGGGAAACCCGTGTCCCAGAGGGAAGCTGTGTCCTCTGCTATCGGAAGGGAGGCCCCCATTCCACTTTCTGTACCAGGGTCCATTCTAACCTAGCTCCATCCACCATAGGAGTTTCTGTGCCTACTAGTTTGGGGGAATGCTGAGGGGTAAGACAAGTACAAGGAATTATGTGTGAAAATGTCCTGCAAATACCCAGACTGTAGCCATGGAGAACGAAGAACACCAGGCATACCAGCTACAACTTTTATTCTTGATCTAAGTACCAGGTCTTGGGAGCTAATCCGTTATTCCATGGGGTCAACAAAACTCTTCTGGGATATATTGCTCCAAGGCAAGAAAGACTCAGATTTACCAGCATGCAAGGGAGATTCCTGCTTGTCCTAAGTCTGAAATCATCACATTCTGCGGCCGGGACCAATGGGTGTTTTTATTAAACAAGCAGGGTGGTGGGGGAAGGGGGGCTGTGGCTGCCGCGTGGCACTGACAGGATGTGCCCACCCAGGTGGAGTGGGGAGCACTTCAAACGGACAGCCCGTTTCTAGCCTAACATGGCTACCCCGACGATAGAAGAGAGCTGTCCTGCGTGGAGCGCTCTGGTTTTCTCGTCAGTGCTCCGTGCGTGCTCCATGCGTGCTCCGTGGCTCACAGGAGTGAGTCTCCCCCCTACTCCGCCATGGGTTGGGCAGTCAGCTCCATGGCTTCTGGGTGGCCGTGTGGGGGAACACCTAGGCTGTGTTCTCACCGGTGGCGGCAGGATGGGTGAGGGAAGACACGGAAGACGGAAGACGTCCTGTGCGGGGGAACATCTAGTTTCAAAACGCCCAATTTCTGTTCCTGGTGAGGAAAAACTCAATTCTTCTAAGGAGGGCAGCGGCGACCTCAGGCCCAGAGACCAAACGTGGCCCAGGGGTTCTTATTGTACGTCCCCTTTCCAGTCCCTGGATTTAGTTCCTACCCCCAAGCACTGAAAATTGAGCTGTGGATAAGGGAGGAGAGAGAAAGGCAAGCACATGAGGGGGCACAGATCCATGAGCTGAACCTTCCTCGTCTTAAGCACAGCACACACACCCCAATCCTACTTTCCACGTGGCACTTGTACTCATTTTCAAAGTGGCCCCTGGGAGGGGAAAGATTCCCCGCCCCTGTTTTAAGGGCTAGCCCTCAAGCTCGTAGGAGCAGGATGAATGGAATTACGAAGCTCTTGAGTGTTCTCAGAGTCCCAGTCCCTCAGCTGGGAAAAGACTTAGTTCTGAAACTAAGCAGGACCAGTAGGAATGGCCTGGCTCTGTCACTGGGTGCCCTGCAGGAAGGCCAGGCATGGTAGTCTCCGAACCAGAGCTCCTAAGGCCCCAGGGCAGGCTAGTTCTGGTCTTTGACTCAGCCCCTAGGATGGCTGAGTTTGGTGAGGTTCTGCTCTCCGTTGCCTCGCCTACTAGGGGGATGGAGCAGGGCCTTGCACAAAGGGGTTAACGTGGTGGAGTTATAGCGGGGGCCCCCACATTTTATTTTCTGCCACCCCCACCCCCCAATTCTAAGGCTGCCCCTGATCTCTGTGTATTTGTGTTAAAAATCAATGTAAGTTGAAGCATTAGATTTGGGTGCAGAGAAACCTTGGTGTCAAACACCCATGGACTATGTAATGCAAAAGATGGACTTGGAATCAAAATGCAAGTTTCCAACCTAGCCTTCCTATCACAATGGTGCCAGGACCCCAGCCCAAGAACCATTTTTCACATCCATCACCATTTTGCTGTTCCGGGTGTTCTTCCTAGGGAAACTTTTTCTGTGTTTGACAATTGGCGGCACAAGGGGCGTATTTAGACATAACGAAGATCGGGTGTCAAAACCCCCTAAGCATGTGTTTGGCTGTTGTGTGTAAGCACCATAACAATCCCAACACCAATTTGGCCACCTGTTGAACACGCAGTGTGAACACCATTGCATCACAAGGACAACTTGCATGTTTCATCTGAACACATGGTCAACGTTGTGTCTAATGATATCGCGTGGCATGTTAGCAGGTACAACCCAGGGAATAAGGCAGCAGCACTTGTGTGCTGAGATCGGGAGGTGAGCAAAACACCGATTTGCCCCAAGATGGGCTGTGTCTCTAAGTAGTGACACATGGTGAGCACAGGACCAAACCGGTGGTCATATCAAGGTCAAAACACACATTCAGACACCCGTTGACGTTATGTCTAAAGACACCCAAGGTTATAACGAGAGCTGAGATGGGTATTGGGTTTGTTAGTCACGGGTGTTGGTCACATTTTTGGACAATATTCTTGAATGAAAATAGGTACCTAGAGAGCAAATTATTCCAGTATTGTGTTCTGGTCTTTTTTTGGATTTCTAGTTCAATTATTTTGATCATTTCAGTTGTGTCACTTTCAGCAATTGCACAGGGGCACTAGCGCAACTATTGCTGACATGGCATAACTAAAAATACCAAAGGGAACAGAAATGCCAAGACAACGAAATGAAATAATCATAATGGATAGCCAACAGAATGGACGCGGCTATCAGTTATTACTGAGCTGCTCTTCTGGGGTAGTGTAGCTTTGATGGGTTTACCCATTTTTGGGGTACCCATTTCAGCTCCAGTTATAACCCCAATCACATCATCGTCATGTGTCAACCATCTCCAACATGTATGTGTGCACATGGCAAGAACACACACACATTCTAGTCAACCGAGTCCCAAGATGGCAGCCTGTTTGAAAGACGCTCCACTTACAATACACTGTTGTACTTCATTGAGACGTGAGAGTCAATAGCTAACAGGCCTGGCAGCTTGATATTTTACATTGGTGTCGACAGCAGGGTTTGTATCATGTTTATCTGGGCTGGGGGCGATAGCAAGTTTTCTAGGCACTAGGTGTGATGATAAACATGGTGGAGGCCTGCTATGGCCCACCTGGGCCAGAGACTTACTGTCACATTTATTTCCGGCCCGCCAGATGTGGGCCCGCTGCTGCCTCAGCCTGGGTAGGCGGCTGGCCTGGATGTGGTCCCCTGGAAGAGCCTGGGCCAAGGGCTGCCCAGGTAGGCCATAGCGGACCTGTGTAACTGTTTGCGGCCCCAGCCCCTGCTGGGGGCTCCCATGGTCGGTAGCCATGGGTACCTGTCATGGAGGCGTATGCTGGGGGTGGGGTTTGGTCCTTGGAGTCCCCAGGCCCCACGTTTGTTCTCATCTCCCACCAGGGGGAGGACAGGGGAGGGCTTGCCTGTCAGCCTGCTCCGGCACACGTTTATTTTGTGCTCTGACCTGACCCCACTAGGGCCAGTCCCCGCCCTCCCAGAGCGTGTAGTCAGTACGCTGGCTGTGTGTTTAGTTTCACCCCGCTGGGCTTTGTGTTATAGGTTTAGGAGCACCACGAGAATGTTGGGGTGGTGGTGGTAATGGCTGAAAGGGGCGGGGCAAACAGCCGCACGATTTGCTGCGCTCTGAAGAGGTTGGGGCCTTGTCAGGAAGGGAGAAGAGTATCTTTGCCCCACCCTCTTTGTAAAGCATCATTGGCAGAGCAAAACCAGCCTGTCTTTCCTCCACCCCTCTGACCTTCCCATTCTCCTTGTTGCTCAGGTTGGCATGTGGGAGAGTAGTAACAGCAGCAGCAGGAGGAGGAGGAGGGCTCAGAGCCAGGGGAGGCAGCAGAGGAGACTGGATGGATGGATTCAGCTTGGCGAGAGTGGCCTCATTCTGACACCACACTGAAGTGAAACAGTCTACTTAGAATAGGCGGGAGCGACACACATTTCCACAGCCATTTCCACGCCTGCCACAACTTGCACAGGCACAACCATGCCGGACCCTGGTAGGAGAACGTTCTGGAAAAATAGTCTCTGAACCTCCGAGACCTTCTAGGTATGAGTTAAGTCTTTACCGTGGCGTGACAACCCTCTCTGCTAGCGCGCACATACGCTCGCTCAACTCCCCCAGATTGCCTCTTCAACAGCCAGGGACCCACGTTCACTGGGTTTTCCCCCACTGGTGGCAATCGGGATGACACAACGAACACGGCTCCCTGTCAGTGGTTCTGGACATTTCTGCAGTGTCTATAAGATGGTGGGGAATCTCCTGCCCCTGGGCCAAATCCAGTTCGGTTTTTAAAATTTATTTGGCTCCTTTCCATTTCCTGGAAGATAGGAACTCATGGGTCTAGTTCCTATCTCCAAGCACTGGAAGGGGGAGATCAGGGGGCGGGAGGGGAGATGAGGACGTGCGCTCAGGGATGGTTGATGGATCCATGACAAAGATCCATGACTTGGACCCTCCCTTTCATTTCCCCACCCTGAGCACACCCCTTCAACATCTCCATCCCCAATGCCTACTCCCAGCACACCCCAGCTGGGGGCCCGGGGCAAGCTGGATTGTTGGGGCCCTATGCTGATGAGGACGGATGTACAGGGGGAAGCACTAGCAGTGCTTGGGGGACTCATCATTAGGGGATGTGAGGCGTGGGGTCAAAGCGGAGGAGGGAGATGTTCAGGGTGGAGTTACTGACAGACATGGCACCAGTTCCTGGTTCAGTGGAGAAAGCACAGGCAGCACTGGCCCTACTGAGCCCCCCGGGATGTTGGGCAATGGTGCTACTTGCCCTACCCGTAGCGATGCCCCTGCCTACCCATCCTGTGGAAAAGGACTCATTTCCAATGCAGCCTGTAGGAAAGACAATGTTCCCATGCCTACATGTTAATAAGTTGTGACGTGCGCAGTAGCAGACATGAACCACAAAAATGGCAGGAAAGCTCATGGAATGTTTTAAAAACGCCCCAAGTGTGCCGAGCCAAATGAGCATTGAGACGGGGTTGCCACCGCATGGGTTTGAACCCCAGCACTTTTGTAGGCCAAATAGCACCGGGTTAAAACCCCAAGAAGTGGAGACCTTAATGGAGAGAGCCAATACACACAAGCCATTCACCCTGCAACTGAAAGCCATTTCCCAGGCCCCCACCAAGAGGTCTAGCATAGATTAAGGCTCTGAGCCTCGAAGTTATCGTGTGAGTAGAATCCCGAAGGTGAGCCTAATTCTTCAGCAAACACGACACCCCCGCTCCCATCTACAGCGCCGCCAGTGTCTTCCTCCCACAGCCAGACAGTGAGAAAACCCTTTTTACAGGACAGCCTCCTGTATGATCCCCTTCAAGCACTGAGTCTCACAGTGGCAACAAAATGCCGATTCTCCCCCCACCGTCAGGCACCACTTGACGCTTTGCAGGAAAAACGGCCTTACGGTTCTGATTCAACACCAGACTTTGTAGGAGACTTTCCAAGGGCAGTGCAGGCCCCGATGCCCATTTGTACCATTAAAATCTCCCCCACAAACAGCAGCAGCACCTTCGTGCTTTGCTGAAAAGACGTAAGAGCTGGGTTGAGTCACGGTCCTGAAAAGGAATGTTTGCCAACGTTTGGAGGGGCAACCTTAATCTGACCAACTCCAAACTATTCCGGCCTCACTCCTTCCAACATCCTTAAGCATTCTCCACTCCCTCCTCACGCCCTCCATGCGTTTACCAATGTCCTTCCCACCTCTTGGCTTCATAAAAAACCAACAGCCTGGCCCTGTCGTCTGCTTCAGTCGCTCCCCGTTGTCTGCGTCTAGTCCAGTCACGTCCAACAGCCTGCCCTTCACAAGACACCAGCCTTACACTTGGAAAAGATTCCCCACCGCAAAAACAGAGAGGGCGAGAAATCCTTCCAGTATATCCACATTGCAGCCTTACACTTGGAAAGGAACGCCACTGCAAAGAGGGCGAGGTTAAGCAATCTGGCTTTCAGTACATCCACATTGCAGCCTCTTCCCAGGATGGGACGTCTGTCCCTAGGCATTTCAGCTTGTAGTGGGGATAGTGGAACGCCAACCCAACGTGTGTACCCAGGCCAAAATGGTAACTACTAATGTCTGCCATTCTCCTTGTCTTCCTGATTAAAAGTGGTTTCCTTTGTTGTACCTGTGACCTGTCGAGTGGCATTTTAGAGGATTTTTTACAAAATAAACTGTTGCCTATATTAAAGTGGGAGTTTGTCTTTTTTAAAAAAAATATGGTTTGCTTTAAAAACAAGGAAGTCCCCATGAAAGGTTCTCATTTGTGACCTCCGATTCAGAGGTTTCCAAACTGTGTTTGGCGACGATGGTGAAAAAATATGGGTATTTGTAAATAAAATACTATTCGCATCTGAACAATATCTGCATCTGAAATGGATATTCATATTTCCGCTTCGATTTGGGTTGTTTGATTTAGCTGGTTTTAGTTATTTGCCTACATCATTTTTGGCACAATGTAAAGCTATATTCCAAATGCACAATAAACCAAATAGCCAAAGTGAATAACCAAATAAACCTCCTGCAGCGAGGAAGCCCAGCCCAAGGGGCTTCGGCATAGAGTGCACTTGACCCAGACTGGGCCCGAGTTGGATTGCAGGAGTCGACTTAGAACCATACAGGTGGAAGGGGTACCATGAAGGTCATCTAGTCTGGCCCCCCCCCTGCTTGGCTGTAGGATGTCTATCGTTACAACATCCGACAGGGCCACGCTTTTGACTGCTATGGAATGTCTTTTCCTTGCTGCTTGGGGTCTCAGAATTGTACTTCAATTTTTATTATTAATAATTATTATTATTTATATAGCACAAGCAATGTACCTGGCGCTGTAGATTGTTATAGACAATCAATCGTTATACACCCCAATCTAAGGCCCTTTTAACATGGGCCGTGGCTGCAGGGGCAGCGTCAGTGGTGCAGGGGAGCTGGTGTACACGTGCGCACACCGGTACCTCACACATCCCCATGCGTGGCACAATCACTGGTTTGGCCAATTGCTCCATGCGTGTGCGATGGGTGGAGGTGGGTGGCCAGGCATGTTTTGTGGGAACACGCATGCACGCGCACCCACCTGCTGCAGCAGTCACACAGGCGACATCCACTCAAGCCCATGCAGAGAACCTGAGTTGGCGTGTCTCGTGTAAAAAGGGCCTAAGACTGACAAGGGAGAAGAGAACAGAGAGAGAGAGAAAAGGCTATATTCATGAAGTTGAGAAATGGGCAGTGCACTCAAATCACAACCTGGGGTCACCCAGGTAAAAGCTCCAGGGAGCTATTGCTCTAGCTGAATGGGGAGTGATACTAACTGGCAGGCGTTTCTCAGGGGCACTGCAGCCTTGCACAAAACTGAAGGGGGGACATTTCTCCAATCCTCGCTTTCGTCCACTAGGCAGCACCCTTGTGCCGCGCAGCGTGTGTTGTCATTTTTACTAACAAAGCAAAGGGGAATGCCTGGAGGGGGAAGCAACATCAGCAATAAAACACACATCTGCACCAAGCCTTGACTCTGTTCCAATACACAATAAAACAGCCAATTTCATTAGGCAAATGATGGGACGCAGGAGGGGACTGGGAGAGGCTGCTTTGGGCAGGTGCTGTTCCCTGGAAAAATCAATGAGGTGGAAAAGTAGATTCACAAGAGCCATTTTAAAGAGCAGCTTGTCCTGCCTAATACACCCAGAGAACTTTCCTTACCGCTGAAATCAATTGGGGATATTATACCGCAATCAAAATTGTTCTGTACTAGACTGGATCAGATCTCTGGCCCATCTACCGCGGTTCACTGCCATGCTGAAAATCTCCCCAGGTCAACCCCTTAGAGAGCGAGTGCTAATAGTGCCAAAATGATGTAAATAAAATACTGAAATAACCAAACCAAAGAAATGAAAAACTCACTCCAAAAATTGCTGAAATGGATACCTAATGGAACATAAATAGCCATCGGTGATTGCTTGAACTGAAAATGGTAATTTGGGTAGGGTATCTCCACTAGATTTACCCCCATTTTGGGGTACTTATTTCAACTCTCTCCTTGGCTTCACACACTACACCGGGTAGTAAAATACCAACCAGGAAGGATCCAGCCCCAGGAATGACCAGTATCTGTGCTTCAATGCTTTTGAGATTCTGTCCATGTCACTGATCACAGCAGCTGCCAACAACTGCGGTTCATGTCGGGCATGTGATACCAGGGCCTCTTTACTGTAAATATGGCCCAAAGTCCTGCCCTCATTTACTGCTGTCAAATGGAGTCAATGGGGTGTGAAATTAAAAAGGGGAGATTTACTCCTCTTTGGGCACAGATATTTCAAAGCTGGGTTCTTGGCCAAGTTACAGCTTTGCTTTACGCTCCAGTAGCCGTGCTGAAACATTTCTCTCTCCTCCCAATTGGTACCAGGGTAGCAGAGAGGTGGAACGGAGCCTGGTGCAGAAGAGGGAATGTCACCGGCACATGCATTACCTCCCAGCAGTAGGAAGCAGACTCATGGGCCCAATTATAGCTATGTCCTGGGTGGGCAGAGAAATTACAAATCTGATTTGCCAGAGGTGCTGCTCTGCCCAGCTCCCGCAGATGAGGTTGTGGCGACACTGAATTTCTGGGCAGCAGCTTTCTGGCTCTAGTTCTGTGGCTTCTTCCGCGGCTACATGATTTTCAGGGAGGATTTCCCCCTTTTGCTGAAGCCATTCCCAGACATCTGCCCTCAACAAGGAAGGAAGTGAGCCCCGGCTGGCGGCTGCCTTTGGTTCCCCATCACTGCACAAAGTACTGTAGCTGGTTTGGGTTGGTGCTGCAGGAGCCCTTGTTGCTGGGTGCACAGATCCTGGTAGGAGATCCTGCAGGTTCCCCCAGGTCATACTCTGCCACCACAGACCACCCTGTGTTGGATATCCAGAACCAGGATCTCACCAAAGGCTCCCTCAAGCGGATGCAGGTCCAAGTGGCACACAAAGGGCAAAGGACTGTACTTTGTGAAAGTCCAGTTCCTTGGTCTTGACTAAGCTGTCCAACTGGACTTCAGACAAAGAGCCCCCCACCCCTCCAATTCTTCGACTGTCTGGGTAAAAATTGGACAGGGGGAAAGGCAACCTTAGTCGGGCCCTCTAGAACCAGCCACCTGGTGGCCTCAGTGGTGGTATGGTTGGGGGTCACTTTGGCCCAGGGGGTGAGAAGCCGGGATTTTGTCGGTGCAAATCATTCTCTCCATTATTGGCTTGAGGTTCTGAAACATGCGTGTCTTGCTGGGAGCTTCGTCCCGAAGATGGACGAGATAGTTGATGAAGACAGAACACTCCATTCCGTCCTTATGTAATCCATCCAGTCTAGGTTTCATCTAGCAGCCACAGTCTACTTGAGGTTAGCTGCACTAGCAGGAACCTTTGAGAAAGGGGGGTGTTGCAGGACAGGAACATAGCTAGGCTTGGAATGGGCTCTGGTGCTTAAGGTGGAATGGGAATAAGACTGCTCCCTATCCCTATCCCGTAGCCACCGGTGCAGGGAGGCGATACAGCAATGGTGGCAAATCAAGGGGTTGCAGTTTCACCAGAGCTTATGCCTTCCTCCCAAGGCTTGCAGTCCATGGTTTGGCTGCACCATCTATCCCTACTGTAGGTACGTACTTGGGTGTTTTCACACACACATTTCTCCTGCATATTTGCTGTTACATCCTGAACTTTCTGTGTGTTTAAATCACTCACGCAGATCTTAAACATCTGGCTCTTTGAACTTCTGCGTAGAACTTCTCCCAGAACTTTTGGTGGTTAAAACGTTCTCCTGGTAAACTGCTTTGCTCAAGGCAGCTGTGGTCACTTGGTTTCCATGGCAGCCCCTCACGTCTACAGCTGCGGCTACTTAAGGAGACCTGTGAGGAGAAGCTGGTGCGCCAATGCCCACGGGCGCACAAAAGCTGGGCATTGCGACCGGGTTTAACTGTAGGTCAACACGGGGCAGGTATGAGGAATTGTTATTTGAAAGCTCTCAGGGAGTGCCTGCAACCAGCTGGAGGGAAGGGGCCGTAGAGAGGAGGAGGTTTCCTTGCAGGCAAGGAAATACACTCCTACAACTTTCCAAGGTCTATTAGCCCTGCCACAGGGAAGCTGGTGCCCTTTAGAAATTCTCCCATTGGCCGTGCATTAAAATAAAATAAAAAAAGCATACAGAAAGATTAAGACGCAGGCGTACAATTCAACCGTATGCTCCTATAGAAGCCATTCCTCCACAGAACATATGTACATAATATTTGAAATGCCTTGAAGGCCCACTAATAAACCGTGTTGCATTTCTCCAATTGTACAAAAACGCCTGCATCACAGCTACATGGCAAAGAGCACAGGAGGGGCAGTAAAGAGTTAACCAAGGCAGCTGGCAGACAAACAGCAGAGGAGATAATGCCAGAGTTGTAAATACTACAATATAACTGGAGAACAGGCCAGGACAACTGTGTCACTAACAAGGTGCAGAATACGCAGAGTTAGATCGCTTCTCAGAATTTGGCAGGGAGTGGAACCACCCCCACATTTCTCCATTGCAAAACACAAACCGTGCCTTGGGAGTTTCGCTGTGAAATTGATCTAGCCCACTCATCCCACAACAAGGAACTGCTGACATTTTAACAACCGAGGAAACACATAGCGCAGCGACAGCTGCATCAGGAGCACATAATGTTAATGGGTTCGTTTCCCTTTCTGTCCCAAATGTCAAACTAGTTCAAATCACACTAAGGGCGCTTTCAGACATGCCACCGAGCTCACACATTTCAAGAATCTGCCATTAGAGAAATCGCGCGGGTGGTGTTTAGGCGCACTGCTGCCATTGATAACCACAGCTCCCGCATTCTTTAGAAACTGCGTCGGTAAAACCCTGATAGCGGGAAATCAATGCATTTTCTAAAGAATGCATGAGCCATGGCTTTCAATGGCGGCGGCACATCTAAATGCTGCCATGCAACTTTTCTAACCGGATTATTTAAATCCATGAGCTCTGTGGCACGTCTAAAAGTGGGGTAAGTCTCCTTGCTCTGAGGATCTAGGTCAAGCTACTGAAGCCTTAATGGAGAAAATGGAAATTCTTTATTCGGAAATACTTTTGAGAAGGTAAAAGGTAGCGCCACTTTTTTGGTGTTCGCTTCTGTTCCAGGAGCATTTTAGTCCATTGTCCTTTAGACAACGACCTTGTGAAATAATTTGTGTGCCCCTCTCTACATCTAACGTCCCCTGTCAAACAGTGGGATTAAGTTATTTAACTATTGATACAATAGACACTATCACCACCTCTTCCGGGACACAGCCTGCGGCAGTTAAGCTTTTTGGCTCTGCTGTCGAGTGCATAACGGAACAGGAGGTTCTGCTCTCATGCCGTCTCCTGGGACAATGGGTTTCATGGAAAATCCAGCTAAGGACAACAGAATACATTGAATGAACAGCCCCAGAAGAGCAATGATGCAATTTTAATAGCTTCCCGGGCCAATTGAGCTGGTGATCCGTTGAGTTATATGCTCAAAAAAGCACAGGTGTTGAGAGTCCAGATTCTTTCTTTTAGAGGTGCATGTGTAGTTCCTATTGAAATCAGGTCCCACGCTCTACTGCCTCGTACTGAGCTGCCACGGTCACTATCCTAATCTTCTGACAGTAAGAGCCGTGCGACAATGGAACAAGTTGCCCACAGTGGTCATAGACTGTCCATCGCTGGAGGTTTTCCAAAAGAGACTGGACAGCCACCTGCTTGGCATGTTGTAGCTGTCATCCAGCATCGAAGCAGAGGCTTGGACTAGATGACTGCTGAAGACCCTTCCAACCATAAGGCTGCTTGCTTACCCATGTTCTGCATTTCCTCGGGAGATTCAATCTCGTGAGATGCTGCCCCGTGCCTGCATGCTCCACAGCCAGCCAGCAGGGGTTCCTGGCAGCAGCGGTGCCACGTGTCCCAGGTAGCCCCGGCAACAAGAAGCTGGGCCCTGATTGGAGCACCAGTAGCTGGAGGGAGGTCTTTGTGGGGAGGAAGTGACACTGTTGCCTGGAGACAGTGTCGGGATGGTGGTGATGCCGGTGCCGTGACTCTTCTGCCAGGCTCCTCCCCTTGGTGAGTTTTGGGCTGTGTTTATTTAACGTTAAATTTGAAAACACTGCACACATTCAAATCTAACATTAATTTCAACTCATATGAGTGACAGGGCTGGATTTCCTAACCTGGTCATCCGTGAATAAATTAATGTTAGTTTCCCTGCTGAATGAAGATGACTGCTTGCCCATGTTGACATCATCCAACGTTAACGTTAGCTGGTGTAACGTGGGCAAGCAGCCTTTTCTACGGTGATCCCACTGGGAACTGGGGTGAATAAAGAACAGTTCAAACCACAGGCAAGATCTCCTGCCTCATCTGTTCTACCTACATGTTTGTACCCATGAGCACCATCATGGTGGCCAAGAGTCTAGACCAGAGAGGGGATCCTTTTCCCTCCTGTGGGCTGCTTTGAAAGTTGGTACTAGTTCCACAGGTCTTATAGGAGTTGGGGGCAGGGGTGCTTACTGTGTGCGCTCAGGATGGGAGAAGGCAGGGGAGTGTCCAGCTCATGGAGCCATGTCATGGATGCATCGTCTGTCCTTGGATTTAATCAGAAACCCTTCATAATCAAGAATTACCATTTTCTTTCTCTCAACACTTCAGTAGCTCCCGTCCCCCAAGCTCACTCTTTCGGTGCTTGATGGCAGGGGGGCTGAAATCCAGAGCACAGATCCTGGAATTGGAAAGGGGCAAAAATAAAAAGCAGCAATGGGCTAGATTTGGCTCTCGGGCTGCAGGTTCCCTTATCCCTGGCCTAGAGAGACCAAACTTTGCAATACAAATGAGTGGAAATTTCACTAAAGATCCAAACTTTGTTAGATCCAGTGCTTGAAGTACATATTCTGGTACTGTTTGCAGATGATTTTTAAAGTGACATGTTGACATTCAAAACTCTAATTCCAGCCTTCACTATTCAAGCCAAAGCATTTTTGGACTGAAAGTGGGAATGCCAAAATGTGGACTGCTGAAGTTTACAACATTCTTTCTGTTTTTCCATGTCGCCCATTTCATCTTCAGAGTGTTTGAGCTTGGGTGGCGAATGCCAAAACTAGGATATCGGAAACTGAAATTTCAGATGCTGAAAAATGTCAAGTTTGTTTTAAGCAAACATGAAGTTTCATTCCAAATGACAGCATTAAAAAATATTAAATAGGACCAAAGTTCACAATTTCAAAAGCTACTACATTATTCTGATCTCATTTGTGAAATCAGTATTCCCTTTCCCAACCAACCCTGCTTACAGGATTGGCTAAGTTCTTGGAAGACAGATGGCTATTAGACAAGTTGGTTAGGGTATGTAACCTCTGACTGTCAGTAGCAGGAAACAGATCNCTTTTTTAAAAAAAAGAAAAATACAAGGAAACATGAAATTCTCTTAATTATACTGAAAGCCTCGTGGTTTCGGGTTTCTAGAAACTCCCAAAATTGTGAAATTGCAATTAGGGCTGCCACCTTCCCCGATGCTTTGATCAAATTTTAATACAATAATTAGGCCATTCCCTTTCCATCTACCATCCACAAGAACACCAGCTGTCCCCAGCGTTCTTATCCCAACACAACGTTGTCTGTTAACATCAGTGTGCATCCGCATCAGACAGCACAAATCTGAATGTGGGAAACCAGAAATAGCCATAATAAATAGTTAACACACAAAATGTTGACTTATTCCCAAAAGAAAATGAGTACCAGCTACTGGTAATCCCAGCTGGTGACAGGTGAATCTAGAACACCATCATTTGCGTCTCTTTGCTAAGTCATTTGCTTATGGATTATGGCCATGCATGATGGTTGATGGCCATCTTTCCCATTGAACTGATGGCTGTGTACAATCATTACTGAACGAAAAGGAAGTCCAGGTGCTGCCTGACTCAGTGCCTGAGATGGGTGTGCCGTACAGAATGCTGGTGAGCTCGGTAGAACTGTTGCAAGCCACTTGGACTTTGTTGTACGTGGAAGCCTGCAGGAGGGATCAGCGATCTCAAAGAATCCCCCCGTAGAAGTCCTGTTAAAAAAACCAAAGGAACAGAATGATGTTTTCCAAGGGGTTAACTTAAACTGGCTTCTTTAGACACAAAAAGGGAGAGTTAGGCTAGGACTGAAATGTATAGGACACCTTGCATTGGCAAAGATAATTCACATGAACAAAATTTCTAAATTTGTCCTCTTCACTGCGGCAAAATTCTCATCTTAATTTGCACTGCTTTGGTATTTCAGCAATTTCATTTTCTGTTATTTGGTTGCTTTGGGTATTTTAGTCTTCGTTCACTTCAGAGATGCTATTTGGTGGGGCTTTTTCAAATGAGAACATGATTGATCCAAAATACAGCAATCATGTTCACATTCAAAAATTTAAGAAACCTACCAAAGAGAACAAAGTATGGAACACCCAAGTGACCAAAATACTGAACGTGAAATACTGAACATGAGATAAAATAAAATAAAAGGGACCAAAAAACCAAAATGAAGATTTGAAACCACAAACAAATCTGGAAGTGATTCCCACTTCATAGACACTTTGCTAAAATGTGCCACAATGTGCCAATCTTGGCGAGTTTAGTATTCACTTGGGATATTCATTTTAACTCTACCTTAGACAATTCTAGCTGTTGTGATAGTCTTGACTGTACGGTCCTTCGAGTAGGGACCTGTCTTGTAACTTACTCTAGGTACATTGCTGGCGCTATATAAATAACAGATTATAGGTAATAATAATGGCAACAAAGCTTGCTTGGGTTCAGTCATGGGCATGGTGTAAACAAGAGGGGCCCTTGGTGTTTGTGTGCATGACCTTGGGTGAACTACTTCCTCCAAGAGTCCTCGGAGCAGGGAGGCCAAGGATGCTGCAGCCAGGGGCCGGAGGAGATTACCAAGAGCTACAGGTGGTGCGAGGGGAGGCGGAGGAGAGGGGGGATTGCAGGGGGTAGGCACAGGAGAGGGGCTAGGGGAGCCTTAGGGGCTTCTGATGTTGGGAGGAGCCCCACAGCCCTATTTGGCACAGGTCCGCCAGTTTCCATGGATACAGCACTGGGGTAGGCACAGGACCACCAGTCTCCATGGACACAGCACTGGGGCAGGCACAGGGCCACCAGTCTCCATGGATACGGCACTGGGGCAGGCACAGGGCCACCAGCTGCGCTCAGGATGGGAGAAGGCAGGGGAGTGTCCAGCTCATGGAGCCATGTCATGGATGCATCGTCTGTCCTTGGATTTAATCAGAAACCCTTCATAATCAAGAATTACCATTTTCTTTCTCTCAACACTTCAGTAGCTCCCGTCCCCCAAGCTCACTCTTTCGGTGCTTGATGGCAGGGGGGCTGAAATCCAGAGCACAGATCCTGGAATTGGAAAGGGGCAAAAATAAAAAGCAGCAATGGGCCAGATTTGGCTCTCGGGCTGCAGGTTCCCTTATCCCTGGCCTAGAGAGACCAAACTTTGCAATACAAATGAGTGGAAATTTCACTAAAGATCCAAACTTTGTTAGATCCAGTGCTTGAAGTACATATTCTGGTACTGTTTGCAAATGATTTTTAAAGTGACATGTTGACATTCAAAACTCTAATTCCAGCCTTCACTATTCAAGCCAAAGCATTTTTGGACTGAAAGTGGGAATGCCAAAATGTGGACTGCTGAAGTTTACAACATTCTTTCTGTTTTTCCATGTCGCCCATTTCATCTTCAGAGTGTTTGAGCTTGGGTGGCGAATGCCAAAACTAGGATATCGGAAACTGAAATTTCAGATGCTGAAAAATGTCAAGTTTGTTTTAAGCAAACATGAAGTTTCATTCCAAATGACAGCATTAAAAAATATTAAATAGGACCAAAGTTCAAAATTTCAAAAGCTACTACATTATTCTGATCTCATTTGTGAAATCAGTATTCCCTTTCCCAACCAACCCTGCTTACAGGATTGGCTAAGTTCTTGGAAGACAGATGGCTATTAGACAAGTTGGTTAGGGTATGTAACCTCTGACTGTCAGTAGCAGGAAACAGATCACTTCATTATGACCTGTTGGGTACTTCTCTCTGAAGCAACCAAGAATGGCCACTGTTGGAGACAGGACGCTGGGCTTGATGGACCATTGGTCTGACTCAGTATGGTATTTCTTATGTTCTACTTAAGAAACCATTCAACAACATGCTAACAGCATGAGCCTCCACCTTCTAGCCCTTAGTGCTAACGAAAGTCACACCCAAACGGAATGGAACCTGTGCTGGTGCTAAGAGCTAGTGCAGGTGCAAAGAAAGTGGAGGATCACATCTTGAAGCAGGAATAGAGCTACCTGGGAAAGGGCCATGTTGTGGAAGGAGCAAAGTATAAAGAACTCAACGAGAGACAGATAAAATTAGAAAGAAAGCTAACCTGCTGAGTGAGGGAGTAGGGAAGAGGTTTAGAAGGGTAGGAAACAAGTCAGAAACTAAGGACCCAATTACACTCAAATTCCATTGATTCCAATGGGGCTTACTCATGAGCAAGTGTGCCGAAGATTGGAGCTGATGGAAACAGATGAGAAAAACCAAGGCAGCCCAAGCACAATTAAGGTCTGCTATAAATGTCAGACTGGAAAGAGGCTAGATCAGACCTTACAAAGTCATATTTGCAGTGTGGATAACTCAAGACAATGGAAGCTGGTGCCCAGAAGAACTTTGTTTCAGTAAAACCGATGCAAGATTGGGCTGAAAGGGTGTAATTTATGAGAAATACAAGGCCGCTCAGCACACAAGATCAAAAACCAGCCTTTGTTTGGCCTTAAACCCATCCTACCCACTGCACTAGTGTTTTGGTTCCTTGTCAGAAGGTTTTAAACAAGCCATTTTTCAGCCAGCCCATTTAGCCAAGATTAAAGCGTAAACCGTCTCTTGACCTCCATTATATAAATAATCAAGCATTTATTAAACAGAGCCATAGTCACGCTAATGGCTGTAAGCTGTGCTTTAGAGTTGAATAAAACATAAAGTTCACCTCCTAATATTTTAATATTTCTACCCTTTCTCACCTCCAAAATACCTCAATGCAGCTAACAAAAATGCTCACTGAGCTAAAGCCATATGTAGATATCAAAGTAAAACAGAGAGAATTACTGGGCATGGAATGTCCACATATTTATTTTACGGAGGGAAGACTGCCGTCCAGGCCAAATGTTGCGTCTCTCACTTTCCTTTGTCTTCATCTGTTTATCATTTGAGTGACTTCAGCCGTTTTTAGATGGATACTGTGGGGGGACAGGCAGTTCTGTGTGCGCTCGTTGGAGCACGGCGATGGACAGATGTGCACCCCCATCCACACGCCGGCCACCCACGTCCCGGCTTTTCTGCCGGTACTCCATGCGCGGAGATGCGTGGGTCATGGGAGCGCACATCCACCCACCACCACCACTTCTAACTGGGCGGTATCACACGTGTCCACTGGGTGGACTTGCGTGATACCATCTTGTCTAAAAATGGCCTTCAGCAGCTGGGATATTTAGCCAGCACTGGGCTAATTTAAAAATTAGTGCAAGCTCCATGGACCACATAGGAGTTGGGAGCGGAGGTGCTTAAGGGGTGCGCTCAGGCTGAGGAGGATCTAGCTCATGAATCGGTGCCATGAGGGACCCCTTCCGCTGTCCTGGAGTGCATGCTCTCGTCTCTGTTCCCTTCTCCCCGAGCTCATGCTTTCAGTGCTTGACGGCAGGGACTGTGTCTACAAGCCAGATGCACGTATTAGAAAGAGGCCAAATTAAAAACAGCCACAGGCTGGATTTGGCCCCCGCAGGGGCTGGACATTCCCCACCTGATATAAAGTCTTAAAGGACAGATCAGCATCAAGAGCTGCCAACTCTGAATGTTTCAAAATCATGCGTCAGGCTGCTAAAAATCAGTTTGTTTTAAAAAGATCATGTATTTTCTATAAAGAANGACACAGCACTGGGGCAGGCACAGGGCCACCAGTCTCCATGGATACGGCACTGGGGCAGGCACAGGGCCACCAGTTTCCATGGATACGGCACTGGGGTAGAGGCAGCCTCTAGCCCTCTCCAGTGCTTTTCCACCCTTCGAAAAAGAGGCTCCACAGAGTATTTTAAGGAGTCAGTTGCCCTGCCGTCGTCGAGAGGAGTTTCCTGCAAGCCTTACTCCTTTCACAGTGCGGTCCCTCCCAGCCGCGGCATTCGCACCGGTAGCTTCCGTCTCCGAGAACGCACACCCCATCATTCATGCACGGGTTGGGTTTGCAGAGGTTCACGGGACTCTTAGCCTCTGTAACGAACAAAACACAGATGGCGTGACAGGAGCTGGCAGCATTCAACATGGGGGATTAACTTGGAGGCTCTGCCTCCATCGTGTGCGCTCCAGGCATGATGAAAGGTAAACAACACTTATACCTTTTCTTGTGTCAGAGGTGGCAGGTGAGAAATACATTCACGGCAAGGCTATTGGCCAATCATCTAAACTCCCCAGCCCTGCATTTCATTCTGCCAGCTTTAAATGGGTACAAGGAACCCACAGTTACCAAGTTGGTTGTTGCTGTGGGATGCAGCAATTTAAGAAAGCTCCAGCTCTTGGAGTCATGGAATTATGGGGGGAAATGCATGTTTCTGGCCCTTATGGTTACTACTAATCATTTCTATAGCGCTACTAGGCATACACAGCGCTTTACAGTCTCAGATTTTTAGAGAGAGGTCCCTGCCCAGTGGGCTTACAATCTAAGGTAGACAAGGGTGAGGGGAACACAGGCACACACATTCCCATTTTTACAGATGGGGAACGGAGGCTGAGAGCTTGTAACCTGCCCAAGGCCACCCAGTAAGTCCATGGCTAGGGTGGGATTTGAACCCTGGTTTCCTAGGTCCAGCTTCAGCACTTTACCCACTACACTGCACTGGCTCAAGGGCTGTGGTGGAAAGCTTGATAACGTGAACCCTAAAAGACAAAATCCAAAAAGGTAAATGAAAGAATCTATATTTTATTAATAATTATGATTTTCATTTAAGTGTCGCCATATCAGCACCAAAACACAAGGCAAGGCACAGGACAACAGTTTAGGTCAGGGATGAGGAAGCTTTCCCCCCTGAAGGTAACCATGGCCCCAATAGTCCCACCATGGGGGACGAATTAAATACCTCACAATTGAGGTATTTAATTCGTGGTCTGAAAACAATGCGTGACCGCCTTCAACGCGCATGATCCTGGACTTCCATCTCGTCTAATCCCGCCTTGCGGGATTTTGAAATATCGCACCAGCGGGCCGCACCATGGCGACCTGCTAATGTAAAAGCATCCTTAGAGAGAGGAAATAACCACTCCCTATTGACGTGTTGCACACCACTCATGATTTTATAAACTTTCACATCCCCTCTCAATCGTGTCTTCTCCAAGCCCTAACCTATCAAGCCTCTCCTCATATGAGAGCTGTTCCATACCCTTAATCATTTTTGTTGCCCTTCTCTGTACCTTTTCTAGTCGTACTATGTCTTTTTTGAGATGGGGTGATCAGAACTCCACAGAATACTCCAGGTGCGGTCGTGCCATAGATCTATAGAGGCATTACAATATTTTCAGTATTATTCTCTATCAGTTTCCAAATGATTCCTAACATTCTGCTTGCTTTTTTGACCGCTGCTACACACTGAGCTGAAGATTTCAATGTATTGTCCACAATGACGCCAAGATCCCTTTCCTAATTTAGAACCCAACATTGTATGCATATACTTTGGGTTATTTTTCCCTATGTGCATCACTTTGCACTTGTCCACATTAAATTTCATCTGCCATTTGGATGCCCTATCACCCAGTCTCGCAAGATCCTCCTGCAGTTCTTCACAGTCCGCTTGGAGGTCAAGAGAAAAACTGGAGAAGAGGAAGTGAAGACAGCAGATGCAGACCGTTCAAGGAACTCGGAAGTGAAAGGAAGGAGTGAGAATGAGTGATAATTGGGGGCGGGGGTTCAAGAGTGGATTTTCTAAGAATAGGGAAGACATTGGCATTCTTGAAGGCAGAAGGAAACGCACCAGTAAAGGGGGAGTGGTTGAGGATATGCAACAAGAAGGGGAATGGTTAGCAAGAAGCTAACATGGATTGGAGTGATTTGCAAGCCTACCGTCAACAATGCACCAAAAGAGGGTTCTCTCCCAGTATTACAAGAGACAAAAGGGGTTACAGATGAGCTTGACGTTACGTCTTAAAAGAGAAGTAAAATGTTTGTCTTTCTGGGTCAGGTCCGTAAATATCTAAGCATTAGGCCTAATGTACAGTGGGCAGCTAACTGAATTTCCTGAAATTCTATCCACAGGCTGGGAATTAGTAATTCCCTCATTGCCTTGTGGAGAGGCAGTGTCCTGAATGGCACCTAGCACCCACGAATCCCACCAAGCTCAATAGGAGAAACAGGTGCAGAGAAATACACAGGATCAAGCTTCACAGTAATGACTAGGAATCCATTTCCTTGCCCCCCACTTCATTCCGTGCTGCTATTTTCCATGCCACCCAACTGTGACCCTCTTCCCTCCACCACTGGTCATCACTAGTGGCACCTGCTGAAGTTGCTCCTTTTTCTTAGTCGGTCCTTTTCTTAGTTTCATCTCCCCTTATCCAGGAATGGCATTCAATTGACACACACCCACTTCCAAAAATCTGCAAGCTAACATTATGTACATTTTCACATCTTGGCCGTTGTGAAGCCACCCCACCAACATTTAGTGCTTTTGATCTTCTCTTCTTGGTCTACAATTACCTGGTTCCTTTCTGATAACATGTTTTAGAAATGAATGCCCATATGCCAGGTACCCAAAGTTACTTGCTTTCATGATAACCCGTAATTTCCCTGTTTGCAATCATCGCACAATCGTCAGATTCCACTGTTGCGTCTCAGGCTCTGAAGAGAACACAGAATGTTGGCTTTTATCTCTTGTATTGTCCTGGCTTCCAGCCTGTGTCCTCTAAACAACAATTACCGCCCACACAAAGAACAGCTGCAATTCAACTTCAAGGGAACACTGTTGCTGATCTGTGCTCATTCAATTCTGCCATCTCTACCACTTCTGCCACGGACTTGTGTTTAAAAAAACAACACAAAAAAACCACCACACACACTGGTGCCAAACTGAACAACAAACCCTGGCACATCACAGAATGTAACTGCAGTTCAAACGCCAAGGTGAAAGCAATTTTCAGAGCTGGACAACGAACAAAAGAAGACCAAGCTGTTCAATCTAGTTCTAGGCCATAGTGGACCTTGATCCCCATTCAAGAAGCATTTCACCAGGTGATATTTTGATTAGTCCGTCATCCCATCTGTAGGAGCAAATACACAAAGCAGCCAGAAATCTGTTATCTATAAACAAACATTATTTTCTTAGCGCCGATTTAGCCATTTGACCTTGTGCAAATTGCAGTGCTGCAATGAGGAGATTTATAGGAGAATCTGGAAGCACTGTTTCGATTAATATTTTGGGGGGAGGAGTGGGGGGGGGGGAGATTAAGCCCCAGATCCCTCAACCACTTATGCAAGCGAGTAACTTTATGGAAGCAAGAAACTCCGGAAGCTCTTCGGGTGTGTAGAGTTACTAAAGTGTGTAAGTGCTTTCAGAATCAATGGTCAACATGCTACAATTATAGGCTGAAATTCACTAAGCCAATGTGCCAATGTGCCACTTTAAACACCAAGCCCTTAAGAGATGCGGTCACCGTTCTTTGTGCAGAATTTGATACTTTGAATATCAAAGTATCAACTTCAATACTTTGAATTTATTGGCTGCAGTTCTGCCGTTACCCAGAGAGGTCAAGATACTCCTTTCTTTCTGACAAGTGTTATGTGCTGATACGTCTTGGGCTTAATTGAAAATGCACAGACTCCACTAGACATGACGGGCACATTCTCCAAAGTTTGGGGGTGGGGGGTGAGGAGGAGGAAAGCCCTGAAATGCATTTCCTCTGGATTTTTTTTAAAAAATATTTTGAATTGATTAGGATGCCTCAGTAAATGACCCGCAAAAGTGAGGATAGGGGTGGGCAGTTCGGTTTTGTTTTTTTAATGACTAAAACAAATGGAGCTTCATTTGTTTTAGTCATTAATATATGAAAACAGATGAATAAGCATTATCATTTGCTTCCATGCCAGTTTTAAAAATAAAAAAATAATTTAAAAAACAAACAAACATGGTGCATCCACAAAATGGCCACCAGGGACTCGCTGTGCACGCACACCTTTCCCCAAGGAAAGGGAAGCCGGCCTGCGGCCACGTGCAACGCCGGAGCCCATGCGTGAAACGTCTCCGTTCGCAGTGCAGTAGATTCCTCAGCGCGCGCTGCCTGACGTCTTTATGCCCCCCGCCCTCGTCTGCAAAGCACAGCCGTAAACAGCTTCGATTCCCATGGAGTCCTGTAAGTCGCCGCACACATTCCAGAGCTGAAGATCTCATCCCTTTGCACAAGAGAAAGGACTTCAGGCACATTCACATCAGTGTCTTCTCCTTCTACATTTTTCAGGGGGTTTATTTGTTTTTGGATTTTTTGTTTTATTAAAATTTTAAAAATCACAGTGCATGCATGAAATGACCACTGGGCCGTTCCGCGCACGCACCGCCATTTCGGAAAATAAAACAACGAATGGTTCCGAAACAGACCGGTGGCCATTTGCCGCATGCACGGTAATTTTTTGATTATTTGGGAAAGGTCTGTGCATGCGCAGAATGGTCCGGCAGCCAATTTGTGCATGCGAAGTGATTTTAAAAAATAATTTTAAACTAAACTAAATTGGGTGGGGGGGGACCAAAAAGGGCAGGGTCGTTGGCAAACCCCCCTCCCCACAAAATGAAGGAGATTTTGTAAACAAAAACTAAAATGAAAAGCGTAGGGTGGCTTTCTGTACACTCCTAAACGAGGGTGCAATCCCAGGTTTAACAGCTGTAATATTTCTGTCTTGCATGCTTTTTGTAACGTGGGAAAGGGATACTTCCCACTTTCTGTTTCCAGCCTCATAGAGACAGCTGTGCAGCATCATGGGATTGCCAGCAGCGGCAATACGGAAGGCAAAATTGAAAGCTGGTTTTGACTTGGGCCTTGCATAGCTAAAAGACTGCCTTCCCCCCCTCTGTTCTGCCGTGCTCCCTTGGGTCAGCCGGGAGCGCCCGCTAACACGTTCCATCACCACTGCATCAGATCCAAACAACATGGGCACCCAGTGAGGCGTTCTCTGTGGCTGCCCCACAGCTTGTGAACTCCTTTTCCCCTAGAGGTTTGTCAAAGTCCAAGCCTGAGCATCTTCAGAAGGCAATGCAAGACCTATTTATTTGGCTGGGCTTTCTATGGTTTGGAGGCTGGGAGCAGTTTTAATTCAAATTGTACATGGTTTTAATTTTTTATTGCTTACATTTTTGACAGTTTGTAAGCCACCTTGAGCCTGCAGGAAAGGGCACGGTATAAAATCCAAATAAATAAAATAAAATAAAATAAAATAAATAAGCACATGAAAAATCGTAAAGCACAGTTGTTATTTCCTGTAGGAAGTTTAAGAAGTGGAAGAAGATGCGGGTGGGTGGCCTGGCTCCTTTTGGAACCGGTCCGGAGTCTGCACTAGCTCCCTATTTCTTTCCAGGCATCATTCAAGGTGTTTGTTTTGACCTTTAAAGCCCTAATTGGCCTGGGTCCTACCTATCTGAGAGCCTGTCCTACCATGCCCCGGCGCGGCCCCTGCAGTCAGCCGGGAGTGCCCTAACGCGGGTTCCTTCTGTTACTCTTGTCCATGGGATGGGGGTGCATGGAACTCCCTTCTCCTGGAGGTTTGTTTGAGCCAGAGGCTGCTTGCCCACATTACTAAAGGGGCGGGGACTAACATGGGTTTAACTCGCGTTAGTCCAGTCATGTGAAAACCCCGATCGTGGGCACGGGGGTTCCAGCATTATTCCCCCCTTCCCCCCATGAAATTCAAGAACGAGAGACAGGGCTGGATTTTGAGCCCTGCCTCGTGTTATTTAATTTAATGGGGGAAGGGAAAAATAATGGTAAAACCCCTGTGCCTACGTCAGAGGTTTCACGTGACCAGACTAACGTGAGTTAAACCCACATTAGTCCCTGCCCCTTTTCTTAACGTGGGCAAGCAGCCCGAGTCTGAACATCTTCCGGAAGCAGCGTACAATATTTCTGTTTGGTAAGGTATTTGGCAGGCAGGGATAAGGAGTGGGAGTGGTTGGGGGATTATATGTGGTTGTGGGGAGGGGCTAAGAAGGTTTTTGGAGCGGTAAAGTTTTTTGTGGAGGAAATTGGATTTTTGTATGTGTTTCAAAGTTGTTGTTTTTTTAAAAATTAATTGTAAGCTGCCCTGTGCCAAATTGGGAACGGTGGCATAAAAGTTTAAATAAATAAATAAATAAATAAAAAGTGCTTAAGAACATACAAACTGCTACGGTAGGTCAGGTCGATGGCCCATCTAGCCCAACGTTCTGACCCAGCGACTAACTTTGGTTGCTTCGGCGACTCACGGCGGCAAGCCATAACGGAGTCCGAGGTCTCCTCCCTGATCCATAGTCACTGACAGACCTCTCCTCTAAGAACTCCTCCATTCCGGTTTTGAACCCAGTTACGCCATTGGCCTTCGCGACATCCCCTGGAAAGGAGTCCCACGCATTTCTTCAGTAGGAAAGAACTACACGCTTGTCTTGTTGAGCATCCCTTTCTCATAAGGATAGCATTTGCTCCCTGCAAGACACCTGCTCCGAGGTCAAATTCTAAAGTCCTTGCCTAGGTAACGGCCTACTGACGCCAATCAACTGACCCCAAGTATCAGAAAACTGAGCTAAGAGATTTCTTGGTTGCAACACGGGATTCTGGAAATGTGGACTCTATTCACACCACCTTCCCCCAAGCAGCTAGGGACTCAACACCCTCATCATCCAATGGGTTGTCCCACACCTGATGTCCTGCACCCTTCCTCAATCTGCCATTCACCCATTCTAAAGCCTTTCCCTTGTATCATCACATTCTCCTCCTTCCCACACACACAAGCAGCAGAGGAGGATTCTGCCTTACCTCCCACCCCTGCCAAACCGTTCAATAAATGGTTAACCTACACTAGTTAAAAGCCAAGGATACATTCCTGAAAGTTCTGCTTTGTAAACAGAATGCGCTGACCCTTATAAGAAGAGCCGGCTATTTTGTCTTTGTGTCCACCCACGATAAACTTTCTGATGCGTCAGCTTTGGAGCCCTCTCTCCATCTTGGATAAAGGCACTGGCATCTTTGAAGATGGAGCCTGGGGCACTCGGGACTCTTTTGATCTTGGATGTTTTCAGACAATTATCCAAGGTTTCTCTGCCCATCGACAAGAATGTTGGCATAACCGTCTTCCAAACGGAGTTTAATCCTGTTGCCTCTTGACTTGATCTGCTCATTAAAAAGTTAAAACTTCCGTCATGTAGCCTAAGAAAGGAAGAGCTTATAAGGGCTCAGTGTTGCTGCATTACGTCACAGAGACGGACTAATCACATTAAAAAAACCTATCAAATAGTACCAACAAAGACCCAAAGTACTGTATACCAAAGTGAATGAGGTACCAGACACTGAAGTAACTATGTTGTAAACCAAGTAATGAAGTGACCGAAATACTAAAAGGGAAACTGAAGTGATTTGAAGCCACAAACGAAGTTGGAAGAGAATACTGGTTTTGCATTCCCTTCCTAAAAACGTAATTGAATATACTGAGTTTGTCAAACTTTGTATTCATTTAAAATATTTGTTTAAGCTCTATTACAAACAGAAACTCATACGGTTCAAGAAGTAGAATCCCCAAAGACTCAACATTTTTGTTTCTAAATTATACAAATTCTTAAGCCAGTCTTGTGATTTATACAGGGCCTAGTTCGTGATTTTTGAATATCTGGGGCTGACGCAACTCTACCGAGTCCGACTACAGCTCTTGCTCCTGCGCACCAAGGCCAGTAAATGTTCCAGCAGGAGCTGAATGTTCGTGCTTGTGTAGAGCAGAAAGAAGAGTTAATTCTCCACTGGAAAGTGTGCCAAGAAGGCCAGCAAAGGTGATCAAAGGTACAGAGTGGCTTCTATCAGAGGAAAGACCCAAAAGGTTAGGACTCTTCAGCTTAAAGAGCCAGTGTGGTATAGTGGGGGGCTGTGTCTGCCCCTGCGCTCCCCAGACCCGTGTCCATCTTAGATTGTAAGCCCACTGGGCAGGGACCTGTCTTTGAAAATCTGACTGTAAAGCGCTGCATACGCCTAGCAGCACTATAGAAATGATACGTAGTAGTAGTTCCTTTCTGAAGCAGGATGATCCAATGGAACCAATCTTCATTGGTTGAAAGATTTGCTCTTTAAAGCACTTACTGTATGGAGAAGTGTCACTTTAGGCTTGTTTACTAGGGGTGGGAAGTTCGGTACATCCGATATCTGATACTGCCGGTATTTTCCTGTACCGGCAATATCGGATTACCCCGGTATTTGGGGGTAGCGGTACCGGTTCCCCGTGCCGGATTTTTTTACATTGCGGCCACTGAAATGAATGGCTGCAATGTAAAAAAAGAAACAAAAAAACCCCAACCACTTTCCCTTCCCAGTCCAGGTTACGCGAGTGGAAGGGGGGACACCCCCCACCTACCCTGCCCAGCCTGGATTTTAAAAAAATATTTTTTTTAAATTCCCCGAAGTCCCTGCTAGTGCGGGCTCTGGGCCACCGCCGGCGACCCAGAGCCCGCACCAGCAGGTACTGGGGTGATCCCTGGGGTGGGGGGTGGTTAACACACAC
>QEPC01003796.1:4648478-4658559 GCA_003113815.1 Sphenodon punctatus | reverse complement strand
CCCCCCCCCCCCCCCCCCATTGTAAGTGCACCCCTTAAGCACACACACTCTAAATTTTTAAGTGGCCCTCAGAGCTTGTACTAATTTTCAAAGGGGCCTCTGGGAGGAAAAAGCTTCCCCACCTCTGCCTTAGCTGGTAATTACTACTCGCTACCCTTGGGGCCAGTAAGTGGTAGTTACCACAGACCTTACCACCCATGTAATGTGTGAACATAACAGAGACCACAGAGTTTCTCCTCAGATACTCATGACTATCTCTACCACTAACACAATATGTGAACAGGACATTATTTTGAGTCCATTTGTGACCTCCATTACTGCAGGTGTAATGGCTAAATGCACAGTATTTCGACTGGGGGGGGGGACCCCGGTTCAAGTCTCGCCTCAGCCAGAAACTCACTGGGTGACCTTGGGCCAGTCACAATATTGTCTCAGCCTAACCTACCTCACAGGGTGCCATGGCAGGGAGGCACTATATAAAAATAAAGATTATCACCTTCTGAGCATGTCAAGAATTAAAGGGTTTTTTAGACTGTCAGCGTAGCATAGTGGACAAGGCAACAGGCCCTAGCCATGAACTCATTGGGTGGCCTTGGACAAGTCACAAGCTCTCAGTCTCAGTTCCCCATCTGTAAAAAATGGGAATATATGTGTGTGTGTGTGTCTTTCTTTGTGTTACCCTCCTTGTCCATATGAGAGTGTAAGCCTACTGGGCAGGGACCTGTCTCCAGAATCCATGACTGTAAAGCGCTGTGTTATGTCTAGTAGCGCTATAGAAACGACAGTTAGTAGTAGTAATTGGACCTGGGAGTTAAGGGTTCATATCCCAACTTGGCCATGAACAAGCCATGATCTCGCAGCCTCAGTTCCCCAACTGTAAAATGGAAAGAACAATGACTTGCCTCACAGGGTTGTTGCAACGGTGAGCTACGTCGAGATTGTAAAGTGTTACCCTGAGCCCCAGGGTGGGTTATAAATGGAGATAAATAATATAATCATACTATTGCACACTGTATGCAGCAAAATATGCTTTTACCTCCAATAAGTACTTTAAAGCGGACTTAACAAGCTATCCCTTACAAGTGGCATGTTTTCCAAACCAAACCCTAAGAGTACGATGCTTATGCAGGTGTGTTTTGTAAGACTCCTACAACTGGAGCTGTCGTAGAATCATAGAGTTGGATGGGACCTCGAGAGTCATCTAGTTCAACCCTCTGCTTGGAGGCAGAACGTTTACAGCTACAACATCCCGGACAGATGGTTCTCCAGCCTCTTTCTGCAAACCCCCCGTGACAGAGAGCCTACAAACCCCCTAGGTAACTTCTTCCATTGCCACACTTAACAGAAATCCACCTTCCTGTAATCGGAGGCTGCTTTTACACATGATAAAAATGGATCCTGATAAATGCTTGAGATAATTCCAGGTGTTATAAATGCTGAAGTTTTGTGATGTGTGAACGCGTTACTCCCCTTGTACGCAGCGAGATCTCGCAGCCTCGTAGGAGTCACATCCGGTGGGTCTTACAAGGTTGCGAGATCTCGCTGCGTACAAGGGGAACAAAACCATTTATAATACCTGGTATTATCTTGAGCGTCTATAAGAATCTGTTTTTGTCATGTGTAAAAGAGGCTTGAGAAAGTAGCAACAATTGGAACCAATGATAGGAAGATCAAAGCCATCTCACCTTCACAGATTCTTTCTATGATCAAGCCCTCATAATTTTTCAGGTCTTCGTAGGAGGAAACTTGCATCAGGTAGTTGTGAGAACCCGCAACCCTTAGCAACGTGTCCATCTGTGCTTCCCCAACACCAATGACAAATACGGATATGCCATTGTCACGGAGCTTCTGAGCTGGGACTACAGCATCCTGTGCGCCAGACCCTTCTGTGATCACCGCCACCGCCTTATTCACACCAGGCCTTGCTCCTTTTTGGATGGTCATCACATCGTCATAAATATGCAGCAGAGTGCTGCCAATGGAGGCTGAGCCGCCAATGAAAGGGACTTGGCTGATGGCTTGGCGGACAGCTGAACTGGTCAGGTGCGCGTCCAGGGTGAACACAGTGTGAGGCCTGCTGCCATAGACAACCAGGCCTAGCTGCGTCACATCACGATTGATATCAAACTGGAGAGAGCTGCTGCTAGCAAAGTCCCTCAGCTGCACAAAGTTCTCTCTCCCAACAGCAGCCGAGGCATCCAAGGCGAAAACCAGATCCAGAGACTGCGACTGGCAGCCTAGGGAGCAGAGAGCAAATGTCAAGCCTTGCAGAATACCAACACACCTGGGCAAGCAATACATGGAGAAGAGTGGCTCTCCTCTCTCAGTTAGAGCTGAAATGGAGCCTTCCCATTTAGGCCAAGTCACTCACAGGCCTCTAGTTTGGCCAGCAAAAACATTCAACTAGTTACCTGTCCTGCATCTTTGCAGCAACAGCTCTTCCACAGCATTATGGTCCATAGGCCAGGTCTTACCTTGGCTGTCGATGCTGCAGATTTTCTTCTGAAGCTCAGGCATCTTGTTGAACAGCTCCTGGGGGTTTGAATAGATAATTGTCTGCTTTGGATTCCCAGCAATGTCCTCCAGCTCCGCTCTCAGGAATTCGCTGCCAACGCCAATCAGAAAGAGCCCTCGGTCCCTGGCGTCCTTAGCCGCTTCCACCACCGAATCCTCGGAGCTCGAGTCGGTGAGCAAGACGACCACACGTGGGAGCTCCTCCTGTACATCAGCAAAGGCGGGGGTGCTCTGAAAGCCATGCTGGGTGACATAGCGTACGGCTTTGCCTGTCAGGGTGCTGCCCCCACTGAACTGCAAGGCATCAATACTCTTTACCAGGTTGAGCACGTTTCTGTAGTCCCCCACTTTGATGGGTACCTTGATGTCCGTGCTGTACTGGGCCACCCCCACATTCACTGGGGAGTCCCTGCTCAACACGGCCTGCAAGAACCTTTTCAGGAAAGCCTTGTACCGCAGGAATCCCTCCAGCGTGGTGCCGGAGGAGCTGTCCATCAGGAACAGAAGATCCACGCTGCACTCCAGGCTTAGCTTGGGTGCTGGAGGAAAAGGAAGGAAATAATGGGGTGAAAACCTCCTAAAAACCAAGCAGTGGGACATTTAAGGCTAGAATCTTAACTGGTGTAGAGTGAAAGTCAGTACAGCCTAGTGGATAAGGTGCTGGATTTGGCCCTAGGACACCAATGTTCAAATCCAGTCTTACTCACTGAACTGTAGGGATATGCAATTCATTTTTCCTTTGTTTAATTACTAAAAATGAACGATGGCCTATTCATTTTAGTAATTAAAATACAAAAATGACCGAAGCCAATTAACGAAAATGGATGAAAATGAAGGAAAAACCCTCTGTTACCAAAATAAAAAATAAAAAACCCCATGGCATGTCCAAAGTGGCCGCTGGGGCCATTCTGCGCAGGCGCATCTTTCCTGAAATGGCGCCGGCAGCATTCCGTGATTCTGGAAAAGGGCAGCTGGTCTGCACGTGCGGTGGCCATTTTGCACATTGACATTGGGTTTGTTTAAATTTTATTTTTAATAAAAATAAACAAAAACCCCCCATGAAAAACGAAAGGGATTTTGTAAACAAAACCGAAAATGAACAGTGCTGTCTGCTGCACCCCCCTAATGAAGAGTTTTGCATGCTGCATCACTGTGGAGTGATTTGGTAATATTTTATGCATCCCCTTGGACCCAAACTTACTTTGCAGGAGACCTCTCCCAAACACAAGGCCTTGGGCTAAAGGTGCCAGATGTCCTTTGTTTTAAGAGGCGTCCCTTATTTCAGGCATGCCAGAGTGTTCCTTACTTTCAAACTTTTGATCTGACAGGCTTCCTCACCTTTAAAAAGCACCTGAAGACTTACCTATTCTCCAGGTGCTGTTAGGAATCACTGCTAGTTCCCCTTAATCCATTTCCCCCTCCTCTGTTACTTTTCCCCTTTTAAACTGGTTTTACACGGATTTATATTTTAAATGGATTTTATATTGTATTGCATTTTTATGATGTAAAGCACTCCAAGTATCACTTGGGGGAGGGGGTGCTACAAAAATAAAATTTATTATTTATACCACCTCAGGCTAGGTCTCAACTTAAAAGCAGCAGGTAAAGCTGAATGTCTTGGACAGGCATCCATTCCGGAGGCATGAGACAGCAAACCTCTCTCACTACAATTCATGGTACAAAATCCAGATGTAATGAAAATTCAGCAAATTTGGTGCAGTCGTATCCATTCAGACAAAGTGAATACAAAGCTCTGTTGGCTTCCTATTTTGTTTGCAGCTCTGAAATTTTGTTCCAAGAACCTCATGTTCACATATTCACTTTTTTTATGATCGTTGATTCGGTATTTTGGTGCTTTGTTGACTTTGGCAGTACTATTTAGCGATAAGTGCCGCCAATGCGAACCAAATACTGGAGACCAAAATAAACAAAACTGCACATTGCACCCCAGTGAGGAAGACGAAAGAGGTGATTCGTTCCTGAGAACAAATATGCAAATTATCTTTGTGAATATGAAAATGTCATTGTTGTTTCAGCCATAGCACAAAACTAAGTTTCTTTGGTAGGGTTTTAAAACATTGTCGATTAGCCTCAGCCATCTCCCCATCTTCCTCATAGCAAGCATAAATCAAGACTGTTAGAAAAAGTCAGACTGACCACGCCAAGAAACACATTAAAGAAACACCAAACTATCTCTGAATTAAAAACAGGACCGCACGTACCGCAGTTGGCATCACCTCCAAATCCAACGGGACAGATACAGTGATACCCTTCTAAGCCCTCTGGGACGCATGTTCCTCCATTCTGGCATGGCTGTGAATCACAAGGATCTACAGAGGAAAGAGAGAGAGTCCTACTCCCATCTTACACCAACAGGAGCATTGCACCTGACTTGAGATTCCCCACCCCAACTTGAAGCCACTGGAACAATCTCACAGCCAGCAATATGAGCGAGGCAGAGTTGAGCTGGCCAGTTTGGAAAAAATCTAAATTGTCTTCAAATGAGGGCCAGCAGGGTGATACACAGACCACAGAACACCTTCTGGTCTGTTGACTACTGGGAGAACCTTGTATAGTAGAGGACCTTGCCAGTGCCACAGATCAAGTTATATCATGTGCAGGCACCTGGATTCACTGCATTTACTACATTGGCGGCAATGGGGGGGAAACGCAGGGAACATGGGTCTAGCACTAGAGAGAGAGATAATCATGGTGGTAGGACATCGAGAGAGAGAGGCACTAATGAAAAGTTAGTCAAAGGTCCATCCCTCACTTTAATCCCCTAAGAATTATGCTCCCAGGAGTCTCTGATGGACCTTTGCTCAGCAATAGAGTGAACATTTCTTTAAAAAAACAAAAACAAAACCCACCTAATTTTACTTCAAGAATTTTTTTTTTATATGTATAAAAAGAAAAGGAAGACCCCAACCTACCTGGACATGATGTTCGGAAGCATCTTGACGGATGTGTTATGAATATTCTCTTCCAACTAAGACAAAAAGATTAAGTTCATATATGAGATTGGACTGACCGTGCATTGAACAACTAACAAGACCCTGCTGAAACTGGTAATACAGTTCATCATTCATCATTTATGGTTCCAGGGTCGTATTAAAGGTTTCTTGGGCCTTAAAAGTGTGGTCTCTGCATGAACGTTTTCATGAACAGCGTCCTGTAGTTGGCGGTGGGGAACCTCCAGCCATGGGCCACATCTGGCAGTGCAGTAAAGTTTTTGGAGTAGACAAGCCTTGGATTCCTAATTTTTTAAAAAATTTTTTTAAAAAAGAGCAGACAGAGCGGGAGGAAAATACCTCAGGCTATCAGGCCGGCTTCTCTACACAAAGGAACAACAACAACAAAAGGACACATACCTACATTTCCCTTTTTCAGGTCACTTCTAAAGTATTTCGATTCCTGTATGAGCAGTGATAATAAAGATCACAATGAGCATACAGTTCCTTTAATGGATCTGTCAGGCTTTAGAATCTTCTTGACAGATCCTCACTTCGGCACGAGGGGAATTTCCTTGCGTAACTGGCTGCAGTCGAGCTGACAATCTCTCTCTTTGTTTGCAGCTCCTCACAGGCTCATTATTTGCTGCAATACGAGAGGGGCTGGGTTGTTTTTTTTGTGTGTGTTTTGTCTTTGCCAGGCACCGAAGCTTTTCTGTACATTAGAGTCAATTTCTTAGGAGCCTCAGGTCAGTCAAGAAGAGAGAGGAAAGGGGTTCTTTAGCAGCCGAGGTATGAAAACACAAGGAGGGGACTGGATTGTACTCCGGTTTAAGCAACGCTTTGGGGTCTTTTGGGGATGTGGCATGAAGTCAAATATTGCATCAGTGAGAGGAAGCCTATGCGTAGAAGTGCAAGATTGGAAGGGACCTCAACTCAAAGGTCATCTAGTCCAACCCCCTGACACAAGAACAGGATTTACCACACCTAAATTATCCCCAACAGAACGGGTGTACAATGGCCTTTATGGATTTCTATGGCACCCCTTACCATTGGGCCTCTGGGAACTTTGCAACAGACACAAAACAAGAGAATGAAACCCGCCACGCACAGAAGAACGGAGCCTATCATTAAATCTGCCTCCAGTGGAGAGTGAAGTGACCAGGGCACACCAATGCCCGGCGTGACACAGAGGCAACGTGGTGCAGGGGGTAAGGCACTGGTCTGGGACTAAGAAACTATGGGTTATATTCCTGGCACTACTTTGGGAAAATCTCTTTAGTCTTTGCTTGTTTCCCATCCCATTGCTGGTCCATCATCAATCATCTTCTTATTCTTATTCTTCCTATTTAGATTTAAACCCCACCATTTTCTGAGGACTCAAGTCAGATTACAATATAATAAAAAAACAACAATACAAAGCAATAAGACCCTCTACAACCCCCCCCCCCCAAAAAAAAATCATATACTAATCTCCATCCCCAGTCTAGCACTGAAACCAAAATTTCAGCTCGGTTCTGATTCTGTCAGAACTGGGTGTTTCCTTTGGTCTGAACTCAGACCGAAATGGCCTTTGTGCACATGCAGAACGGTGCCTGTCATTCTGCACAGGTGCAAAATGGCCCAGTCAAAATCCTGATTGGAAAGTGATTTCGATCGGAATTCCGACCAGAAGTTCGATTTCACGGCTCTTTTCCATGAAATCGAAATGGCTTTTTTTGAGCCCTACCCCATTCCTGTGGCTCTCATAAACAAGAGTTCCCCATCATCAACCTACTCCCTTGTCTCTCACCCAGGGTAGTCCGCACCTCCCATTCCCCAGCTCGTACCTCCCCCTTTCTCAACAGGGGGTCGAAGCGATACCAAATTCCTTCCCACTCTACCATTTCCAGTCCAACCGTACAAAATTCTAAAACGCAAATTAATTCCCAGTTGCTATTTCCTACTGCACTGAAACACAGAGCACAGGTTTCTCTCTGGACAGAACTGAGGGTGATCGGGGTGCCAAACTGTTGAACAGCAGCAGCAGTGCTGCAAACCCTGGCCTCCGTCAAACTCCGTCTAGTCCTAATCGAGGGCTAGCAAATAAGGGCAGGGACAGAGGTTGGTGGAATCGTGAAACCTGGAAGAGCAGCTTCAATGTCCCCTATGAATCTGCTCCACGCTTCCCAGGTCAAGGAGCGGGTCTTCCAGGGCAGTCTTGACACCTCTTTCTTTATCAGCTTCACTCCATCACCATGTCTACGACAACACCCTCAATTCATTCTCCATCCTTCGCCCTCCCTCTTCAGGAAGAAGAGCTGGCCGCTGACTCACCTGTAGAACGGGCAGAGAGTTGTGTACACTGCGTTGTGCCTCTTCGACCCTCTCCAGCATAGATAGTTTCCGGCCAGTTCTTTCACACTCTCAAACGTCTTGCGGTTGCATGGGTGGGATTCCGTCTTGCAACCTGTTGCACGAGAGAACGTTAAACAGCCCAAATTTGCATTTGCCTTGAAGTGACATTCTCAGGGGCCAACAACGAGAGCAGCCACACTATTAACCAAACACTAGGACACGAACTGGTCTTGTCCTCCCTCCAGGTTCACTGCAGCAGTTTGAGTGTCTTGGGGGAGCCGCTAAACAAGCGGTTTCCAAATGATGGGTCAGAAACCCAAGTAGGGTCAGACCATCTACAGAAGGACTCATGAGTTTGGTACATGGATATACTTTGCACATTTCTGTTGCTCTCTGGAGTCATGGAATTATATTCAAGCCTCAAACTGGGGTGTCATAGGCAAACATTTGGGAACCCAGGATCTGAACATAACAAGGGGGTTAAAGAAGAACCACTATTTTGTGGGCTCCCCTTCCTTAAAATCACCTCAGTTCTGTCGTATAAATCCAGAGGCCTTGCTAATTATCTCGTGGTTGTATGGATGATAGTCCATTAAGGTCGTGGCTTGATTCTATAAGAGCAGCCCTCCTTGACTACTTCTAAGCTCACACTAAGCTCTCAACTCTCTCTCATTACTGCTTCTTAACTCCCTCTCCATGTGGCACATTCACACGAAACACAGCTTACCGAGAAGTAAATAACCCTGAGTAAGCCTAACCCTGGGAAAGTCATTTTGTGTGGATGGCTGCTCTTGCGAGGAATTAATTAACCCTAGTGCCATGTTACAGAATACAGCAGTGTGTGTTAACTTTTACCCAGGGTAAATTACCACACATTACCTCAAAGGAACGTTTATTTAACCCCAGGTAAGCCATGTTTTGTGTGAATGTGCCCAGGGGTATGACTCACTCTGGGGTAAATAACCTTTCTTTTATTAAAGTTTTCCCTAATGTATTTTGTCCTCCCTCTTTACCTCTTAAATTGTTTGAAAATTGAGTTTATTTTGTTTGATTGTATTTTGTGGTTTGTGAAGTGCTCCAAGTACCATTTGGTGCGGTGAGGGGGGCACTATAAAAATGAATTATTATTATTAGAGGTAATATGTTGCAATTTACCCCTGGGACAAGGTGTGCACATGCTTACTAAAGGAGAGAACATATTACTTTATGAGCTGGCTTAGAATGACAGGTTTCAGAAGAAGGACAAGAAAAGAAGGGGCTCAGAGTGATAGCCAGGATTGCAACTTTGAGCTAGTATTTATGGAGGGGATGCTGACTGCCCCCACATCCCTGGAATTGCAGTAGGAGGAAATTTGGGGAGGAAGCACCCCCTAATATAATTACTCCAGAGAGACAGACAAGCGCGATGTTGATATACCGATAAGAGTGCACGCGGATGTCTTTAAACAAACATTTCCTAATTACCTGGAGCCACAGCGCTGCACAGAGCGGAGCTGGTAAGGGCGGTGAATAGTCCATTGGCAGCATCGTCAGCCTGCTCCGCAAACAGGACGTGCTGCTCGATCGGTTCGCTGGCCAGCAAGTGCAGCTCCTCCCATCTGTGGGGGATTGAAAGGCAACAGCACCATAGTAAGGAAGAGAAATGGATCCCGCATTTACATTGGACACCAACAGTGAGTTGGGGGCTGTTAATGGAGCACTGAAAACCACATACACAACAGTAAGGACTGAACCTGACTGCACCAGGCCCAGGTTTGATGTGTGCAGTTGACCCCCCCCTCCTCCGTCTGCCCCACTCCGAGCACTATGGATCAGTCGGGACCTGTTGTGCTCGGGCTGGGTCAGGAGGGTCTACGCAACCACAACTGCTAGGCCACGTTCCAATGAACCAAGGTAAATCAAAGTAACTACTTCAGCTGAGTTATTGAACGGCCTGTGGCACGGCAGCTCCAGGAACATCTGGACTACACTGGTTTTCTTGATCCCTCCCAGTCTGGGTTTCGGCCTGGGTATGGTACGGAGACGGCCTTGGTGGCCTTGGTTGATGATCTCCGAGATCTGAACGGGCTGTGGCACGACAGCTCCAGGAGCATCTGGACCACATCGGTTTCCTTGATCCCTCCCAGTCTGGGTTTCGGCCTGGGTATGGTCCGGAGACGGCCTTGGTGGCCTTGGTTGACGATCTCCGTCTGGCGTTGGACCAGGGTCGTCAGACCTTACTGGTCCTGCTAGACCTTTCGGCTGCATTCGACACAGTCGATCATGAGGTGTTGGTGACT
>QEPC01003796.1:4621109-4647861 GCA_003113815.1 Sphenodon punctatus | reverse complement strand
TAAAGCACCGGACCAGGTTCAAGGTGCTGGTTTTAACCTTTAAAGCCCTTCACGGCCTGGGCCCTGCTTATCTGCGGGACCGCCTCACTCCCCATGTGCCCGTGCGACCCTTGAGATCGTCCGTGGGAGCCTTTTTGGAGGTTCCCCGGGCGAGGCGGGTGGACACCGATGTTAGATCTTTTTCAGTGGCTGCCCCTGTGCTGTGGAATTCGCTCCCTGAGGAGGCTCGGTTGGCTCCCACTCTCCTGCTGTTTCAGCGTGTATGTAAGACCTGGCTGTTCCGTCAGGCTCTTGGCGAGGGGTAGGGGTGGGGTTTTTCCCACATTGTATTGTATTTTAAATTGTTTTAAATTGTTTTAAAACATTTTTTATTGAATGTTGTTCACTGCCCCTGTGGGCAGGAGGGGCGGGATATAAATTTTAAATAAATAAAATAAATAAATAAAAAAATTAAACTGAATTAACTACTCTACATTGGTAATGTTCAGACAAACAGTGTAAACCAAAGTAGTACCGTGGCAATCTTCCCACTAGCTGCAAGGGCGGTGCAAGGATTTTTGCCGCCCTAGACAAACCCCTGCGCGTGCGTCCCTCCCACAACCTGTGTGCACATTGCAAACCTCACGTGCAACCTGTGCACGTATTACTCACAACCACCACATGCACACACCTAGTGTGCAACATGAGCATGCACAGCCTGCTTCTCGGGCATGGAGGGCTGGTAGCCCTGCTCCTCCTGGCTCCCGATCCAGCCACAGAGCTTGCCGGTAGCAGCAGTAACAGCTGGACTGGGGACGAGAGAGGCATCCCCTTCAGCTCACAGGGGAAGCGGCGGCAGCAACAGCTGGATCAGGGGCGGGAGAGATGGCAGCAGAAGCTGGATCGGGGTGGAGTCGGCTAGGAGACACCTCTCCCACCCCCCGATCCCAGTGCAGAACATATTAGCAAGGACGTCTACGGCAGCAAATTGAAAGGGGCGCCTTTTCCGTCCCATCCAGTGCAGAGCTTATCACCGATGGTGGCAGCAGGCCAGCTTGATTGGGAGTAGGAGAGTTTTCCCCCTTCAAGTTGGCACCCTAGGCCTAAGCTGCCTATAATGGTAGCACCGCCCCTGCCTAGCTGAGATGCAAGAACCGCGGTCACCACTCTCCCACTGATAACTGTCCGTGCAAACAGTTACTTGGAAATACAAGCGGAAGGGGAGCGTGTACTCCTAAATAATCTAGCTTTAGTGCTCTGTTTGTATGAACACTCCAAGCATTAAGCCTAAGAACATAAGTAGTGCCATACCAGGTCAGACCAGCAGTCCATCTAGCCCAGCATCCTGTCTCTGACAGTGGCCAGTTCTGGTAGCTCAAGAGAAGTACATGTACAGGTCATGGAGGTATGACCCATCACCTGCTAACCACTCTCAGCTACTGGTAGCCAGGGTTTAAGCCCCAACTAGCAGGCATTTATGGCTCTATCCTCCTCTAAGAATTTGACTAATTTCCATTTGAAGCTAGTTATGCTGCTGGCTTTCACTGCTTCCCCTGACAAGGAGTTCCACAATTGTATTGTCCGTTGCGTGAAAAAATACTTCCTTTTGTTGGTTTTAAATCTGCTGCCATTTATCTTCAGAGAGTAGCCCCTTGTTCTCTTATTGTTAGAAATGGCAAACAGCTCCCTATTTACTTTCTCCATGCCACTCATGATTTTATAAACTTCTATCATATCCCCCCCTTCAATCACCTCTTCTCCAAGCTGAACAGCCCCAATCTATTGAGTCTCTCCTCATGTGGAATTCGATCCATCCAGTCTATCATCCTTTCCGCCCTTCGTTGGACCTCGACTATTCAAACAGCAGCAAGTCACCCTGGTCAGACAGTATTCAACCAAGGATACTGAAAGAACTGAGATTTGAAATTGATGAACTGCTATCAGTAATACATAACTTATCACTGTTGAAGTCCCAGCTACATTGAATTAACTGTTCATCGGAACATGGCCCTAGTGCTACATTCTCGCAAACCTACTGGTAACTCCCCTCTACCCTCTGACATCCCTGCCTGACCCCTTCTAGTTTCTACCATGCCACCCTCCTACCCCGTTCACCAGTGACCTTCCACATCCCTCCCCAATCCCGACTGCCCATCACTCCCATCTTACCCAGGCGAGCTAGTTGGTGAGAGCAATGGATAGTCTTCCCCTTCCTCTTGGCAATGTCCTACCTTGGAAACCTGACTCCCACAGCGAAAACAGTGATCCCCCTTTCCTTCAGTTGCTGGACAGGTATCGCCACGTTGCCCTGAGATTTCCCATCAGATAGGATGATAAGGATTTCAGGAACTGAGGAGTTTCTTCCGCCGGGGAAACCTTTCCGGAGAATATATTTCAGAGCCAGCCCTGTTTCCGTGCTCCCACCTCTGAAGCAAGGAAAGAAGAATTGGGAGAGGAGGCAGAGATGGAATTAGGGCTTCTTTGATGGTTTTCCCCAAGAATACGTTACCTCCTTCCTCTTCACCACTGACCCCTATCTAGCATCTGCAAATCTTCAACTGCCTGGCACAAAGCCCGATAACCAGTCAGGACGACACTTCAGCTTAATCCTATCATTTTTTGCCATCTTTGTACGCTAAATACAAGGCTCCCCCCTTCCTTGCCTCTTATTCCCCAACCCAGAGAAAACACACCCTGAGAAAATATTGGCTGCCATCTTCATTCCGCTACAATTAATGGTCCCATTCAGATCCCATTAGGGTTAATGCACCAATTTCAGTGGGTGAGGATCACACTCATTATAAGTACATCTGAGAGCACTAACTGGTCGTATTAACTGAATAATGCACTGACTGCAGAGACTATATATATATTATATATATATATAACTACACACTTTTTTAAAATTAACAACTGCAAAATTACAAGTACTTAAATAAATAAATCTCAACATTTTTTAAAATGTAAGTTTTAAATATTAAAAATGGCCACAACAGCAAATCAGTGAAAGATTTGATTTTGAGATTTTAGGTCTTTTAGTGGTCAAGTAAAAGCAGCATAGTTAATCATAAAAAAAATAAATGATGTCGCCATGCTCTGAAGAGGGTGTAGTCACATCAGAAAGAGCCCTGTAATCATGCAGGACTACAAGCTAACGGGAGCCTTTAAAAAACTTATTAAGGCACATAATAGAAATATATCAACAAAGATTACACTGCATAATGCTTTCTCAGAATACATAGCTTATCATAATTTTTTCCCCAATTCCTCATTATTCCACATACATTGTTGTATGCATTCTTGTTTCTTTTCAATATTCAAAAAAGCTGGCCAGAGATTCTGGCTTATTGGCTGGGGAACCTTTCTTCTCTGAATACGACAGAAATAGAGTCAAAATCTCCAGATATGCATCTTCTTTTTGGCGTTTTCCTTGGGTACGTGCTTGATGGGACAGCTTTTCCATGATCAAAATGTTCCCTATTTTACTATACCACAACTTAAGAGGAGGAGGAGGAGGAGGAGGAGGGTTTACCCTTTTCTAATGACCCGCTACACAGAGTCTGGCTGTTAACGGTAAAACGGAAATGAATTTATCATTGTGTTTAAAAACTGTAGGCCCTTTGCCGATACACTGAGTAGATATGTCAAAGGGTCTTTGGAGATTTTGCAACCCTAACAGGAGCCTTTTAATCTCACCTGGTTTTCCCCTTCAGTTAAACCAGCAAAGAGCTCAGACTGTGACACTGTTGTGAAACTGCTCAGATCTAAAAAGCATGATGGGTATTGCTATGCAAACAAGTAGTTCCAAATATTCCACCTCCTTCATTTAACTAACTAACTAGCCTAACTTGAGTCAGACCAATGTTCCATCTTAGCCCAGTATTGTCACAACCTGACATGGCAGCAGGGGTTTCAAATTCAGGTCCAAATCCAGCTCTTCCAGGGTCTCTGGCAGAGGCCATCCTGGCGTGCTACCTGAGACCCCTCCAAGCCCCCAGCAAGGGCCTCCCCCAGGTGTGCTACCAGGGATCCTGAAGTGGAGATGCCATAGATTAAACCTGGGACTTTATACATGCAAAGCACGCGCTCTTACCACTTGAGCTATGTCCTCCCCCTGTGGCTAAACAGAGACGCAATGGAGGCTATTAGAGCCAAAAAGGCATCCTTTAGGAAATGGAAAGCTAGCCCCAATAAGGAAAATACAAAGGAGCATAAACACTGGCAACGTAACTGGAAGGTGCTAATAAGGCAGTCCAAGAAAGAATTTGAAAGGAGACTTGCTAAAGAGGTAAAAACAAATAAAACCTTTTTCAAGGATATCAGAGGCAAGAAGCCTGCTAGGGAGTCGGTTGGGCCATTGGGTGGTTGTGAGTAATACGTGCATAGGTTGCACGTGACGTTTGCAAGGACTGGAGGGTGGCAAATGTAACCCCAATATTTAAAAAGGGTTCCAGAGGTGGTCCTGAAAACTACAGACCAGTAGGCTTGACGCCTGTGCCAGGCAAAATGGTGGAAACTATCATTAAGAACAGAATCACTGGGCATATTGATAAACATGGCTTAATGGCAAAGAGTCAGCATGGATTTAGCAAAGGGAAGTCATGCCTCACTAATCTCTTGGAATTCTTTGAGGGCGTAAACAAGCATGTGGACAGGGGAGACCCAGCAGATATAGTGTACCTGGATTTCCAGAAAGCTTTTGTTAAGGTCCCACATAAATGACTCTTGAGAAAATTAAAAAGTCATGGGATAGGAGGTAGTGTTTTGCTATGGATTGGTAACTGGTTAAAGGATAGGAAGCAAAGAGTGGGACTAAATGGCCAGTTTTCACAATGGAGGGATGTAAAAAGTGGTGTGCCCCAAGGATCTGTACTGGGACCAGTTCTTTTCAATGTATTCATTAATGATCTGGAAAAGGGTGTTAAGAGTGAGGTGATCAAATTTGCAGATGACACCAAGTTATTCAGAGTAGTCAGAACACGAGCAGACTGTGAGGAGCTGCAGCAAGATCTTACAAGACTGGGTGCCTGGGCATCTAAATGGCAGATGAGATTTAATGTGGACAAGTGCAAAGTGATGCACATTGGGAAAAATAATCCAAATTATGAGTACACAATGCTGGGTACTAAGCTAGGAGTTACCACTCAGGAAAAGGATCTGGGAGTGATTGTGGATAATACACTGAAATCCTCAGCCCAGTGTGCCGCAGCGGTCAAAAAAGCAAATAGAATGTTAGGAATTATTCGCAAGGGAATAGAGAATAAAACTGAGGATGTCATAATGCCTCTATACAAATCAATGGTGCGACCGCACCTTGAATATTGTGTGCAGTTCTGGTCGCCCCATCTCAAAAAAGACATAGCGGAACTAGAAAAGGTACAGAGAAGGGCAACAAAAATGATCCAGGGTATGGAACAGCACCCGTATGAGGAGAGGCTTGATAGGTTGGGGCTCTTCAGCTTGGAAAAGAGACGGCTGAGAGGAGATATGATAGAGGTCTATAAAATCATGAGTGGTGTGGAACTTGTAAACAGGGAACGGTTATTTACCCTCTCAACTAGTACTAAAACTAGGGGACACTCCATGAAACTCACAGGTGGCAGAGTAAAAACAGACAAAAGAAAGTATTTTTTCACTCAGCGTACAATTAGGTTGTGGAATTTACTGCCAGGGGAGGTGGTCAAGGCCAGTACTATAGCTGAGTTTAAAAGAGGTTTGGACAAGTTTCTGGAAGATAGTTCCATTAGCAGCTATTAGCCAGATAGGATTGGGGAACAAAACCCTTTACTGTTGGGAGCCTGGGGATGACCCAGAGGGAATGGATACAGCATGGTGACCTGTTGGGTGCTTCTCCTCCCAGGCCCCCGTGACTGGCCACTGTCGGAGGCAGGATGCTGGGCTCGATGGACCATTGGTCTGACCCAGTATGGCACTTCTTATGCCCCGGAGAGCTAGAGGAAATCACTACCTTTTGGTGAATGTCAGAGGTAATTTTAGGGACAGGAAAAAGTGTCAGGTGAGCCCAGTAGATAAATATTTTCAGAATGGCACAAATGAAGCTTTTCACCTAACATTTCTCTCTGTCAACCAAATAATCTAGGAGTTAGGAGCGAGCAACAGGGAATGGAGCACAGAGACATGTGCACTGTGACCTGTTGGGTACTTCTTCCAAGCAACTGAGACTGGTCACTGTGGGAGACAGGTGCTAGGCTGGATGGACCATTAGACTGACCCAGTATGGCACTACTTACGTTCTTAATCTAGCCATGGGAAAGGATGCCATTCATTTTTAAATTACAGCAGCATCTAGAGCAGATACTAGAACCTTTCCCCTCCCAAAGGCCACTTTGGAAATGCCTCTGAAGGTCGCATAGGAGTCAGAGACAGGGAGTGATCTCAAAAAGAGGAGGGTCCAGATTACGGATCTGTTCCTTATCGTTGTGTACACGGACTCATCTCTGCTTTCTTACCTTGAGCACAGCCTCTCAGCGTTTGGGGACAGGAACTGGGCCCCAGGAGCCAAATCCAGGAACTGGAATGGGGCCAAATGAAAAGCTAGCCACAGCCCATCTTTGGCCCCAGGCCCAAGGTTCCTGTGACCCAGAGATCCCAGCAGAGATTAGGGACACGTCACTCTGGTCACTCTACAGACCTGCACTCCAAGACAGCCCTTGTGTACGACATAAACCAGGGGCGGTGCTTCTGATCCCGCTGTAGGCTGGGTCTTTCAGCACAGCAGCAGTCTGGAAGTGGTGCTGGCGGAGCTGAGCTGTGCCAAACCCTGGCAGACACAAATGAAGCCCCTCTTTCCAGCCTCCCCACTTTGCCTAGTCCAAAGAACATCCCACAAGCGCCGTTCTTGGAAGGCTACTAACATGTGGCAGACAGACAGCAAATACTTTCAGCAGCACACAGCTAAATGTGTGCCAACCTGCGTAGGGCAAGGGCGCTCCACGTTCCCTTCGAGGTGCCAATTACTTTACAAAATTGGACATCTGGTAAGTGCTAGGGAACGGCAGGCTCGTCTTCTGCCCTGCAGCTGCTGACAGCAGCAACAAAAATATCCAGCACTGACATTAACTGCTGAACGCCACTTATAGCTAGAATAATCTAGAGCCTTCCCACCCTCCTCCTGCCTGTTCACCATCTGCGTAGCTCGAGCCAGAGTAGCAAGGCATTGGCCTTGAACCTGGGAGACCAGAGTTCAAATCCTGTCCTAGCTATGAACTCACTGGGTGTGTGGGGCAAGTCACCATCAGCCTCAGTTCCCCATCTGCAAAATAGGAACCACCACGGCCCTTTTCACACAGACGCTATAACGCGGATAAAACGGGTGTTACATTTTATTATACATGTTGCAGGGCTGCAGGTGTGCTCTATGTATAATAAAATGTAAGACTCATTTTATCAGTGTTAGTGTGTCTGTGTGAAAAGGGCCTACCTCACAGGGTTGTTGTGAAGTTAAATATACTTAATTACTTAAGACCCTGGATAGTAACAAAGACATGCAGAGTATATTTGAATATCAATGGGATTCATAGATGCATACCCTCCAGTTTTTGATGGAAAGGAATAGGTAATTCACATTATGCCACTCCCAATTTGCTGCATAAATGTGAGTTTATGGACATTTGTACTAGTCTGCTGACGAAAAAAAAGGCTGTCTGTGTGAGAGGTTTTGTGTTCGCATCTACTTGTAGAAGTAGGACTGATGGCTCGAGTTAAAACTCGGCCTATTAAAAAGTCAAAATTCTCAAATGGGTGCATTGACTTTGGCTCTAAACGTTAGTTTTAAAGTCACTGCGAGGATCCCACGTGGAAGCAGTGACCGTCCCTTCTCTCTCGCACTCACAGACTCCTCCAACCTTTTTTTTCCTTTCAGTTTTCATCTTCATCCTAGGCACACTGCTCCTTCCTGCCTGGACGTTCCTTGTCTAGGTTTATTTATTTATTTATGGATTTATACCCCGCTCTATCCTGCCTCCGGCAGCTCACATCAGTCAAATAATTACAAGAAAACAGCAATAAAATATATAAAACAGGTCAATATAAAAACCTATACAATAAAGGCAGGCAGAGGTATGCAAAATATATTTTAACCCCCCCCCCCAAACCTCCCCACAACCATCCCCTTCACCAAATGCCTGGCGGAAGAGCCACATCTTGCACTGGCATAAAAAACCCCACGGAATTGGGCTGAGGTGGCCACCCACCGGGAGCGAGTTCCACGGCGCTGGTGCGGCTGCCGAGAACATCCGCCTGTCGGTCCCCACCTGACAATACCGTGGCGCCTCCAGGAGGGCGCCCCCCGACGACCGCAGGAGCCACCCTGGAGCCTGGGAAGTGAGGTGATCCCTCAGATAGCCAGGGCCCAGGCCAATTAGGGCTTTATAGGTCAAAACCAGCACCTTGAATCCAGGCCGGAAGGCTATCGGCAGCCAGTGCAGAGTTTGGAGCACTGGTGTAATGTGCGCCTGGTGACTCATCCCATATGGAGACGGGCCGCTACATTCTGCACCAGCTGAAGTCTCTGGACCGTCACCATGGGCAGCCCCACACAGAGGCCATTACAGTAATCCAGCCTCGAGGTGACAAACGCATGGATGATGCTGGTGAAATCGGAGTCCGAGACATGGGTGGAGCCACCTCACCAGATGTAACTGGCAAAAACCACCCCTGGCCACAGCTGACACCTGGACATCCAGGCACAACTGTGAATCCAGGGGTACCGCCAGGCTTGGTAAATATTGGTGCCAGCACTGGGCGGACCCCATCAATTACAGGGAATTCCACCTCACCCAGATCACCGACCCCACCAACAAGCATCACCTCTGTCTGGTCAGGATTCAGCTTCAATCAGCTGGTCCTCGTCCAGTTCCGCACAGCAGCCAGACACCAGGAAAGCACCGAGACTGCAGGGTCTGGGTTGGATAAAAAGGAGAGGTACAGCTGAGTGTCTTCAGCATATTGAGGACATAGTACCCCTCATCTACGCACAACCTCCCCCAGCGGCTGCATATACACATTGAACAACAGGGGGGGACAAGATGGGAGACCCCTGGGGAATGAAGTACACTCCCCCAGGACTACCCATTGAGATCTATCCGCTAAGAAGGAATGGAACCACTACAAAACCATCCCGTTCACTCCAGCAAGGTCCCGCAGGCGAGTCACCAACACCTCATGGTTCACTGTGTCAAAAGCTGCTGAGAGATCAAGTAGAACTAGTAGGGTCGAACGTCCCGTATCCAGCTTCACTCATAGGTCGTCGACCAACACCACAAGTGCCATAACCTGGACAAAAGCCTGACTGCGAGTGGTCCAGGAAACTGACGCAGTCTAGATGCGCCTGCAACTGACAGGCCACCACCTGTTCAATATCCTTCCCTTCGCACCACGGCTGTGGAACTCCCTCCCAGAGGAAGCTTGTCTAGCTCCCAGTCTGTTGGCCTTTCGTCGGGCCTGTAAGACCTGGCTGTTTGTCCGGGCCTTTGGGGGAGTTGGGGGTGTTTGCCAGTGGTTTTTAACCTCTTTTTTATTGTCTGCTTTACAATGTTTTAGTAACCCTTCTGTGTATTGCTTTTAATTTACTGTTTTTAAAATGTTTTGTGAGCCGCTCCAAGGTGCCATAGGGCTGGAGGGAGTGGGATATAAATTATTAAATAAAATAAATAAATAAGCAAGGTTAGAGACAGGCCGATAGCTCGCTGGGGAATCAACGACAAGAGATGGTTTCTTGAGAAGCGGCCGGACCACTGCGAATCCGGCAGCCTCCGCTCCCCAAGGGAGGTGTCTTATGGACCTTGGGAAGAGGGGACAGGAGGGGGGGGCTAACTAGGCCCTTAGCAGCTTCCCCACATACCAGCCTCTCTATGGTCCCCCTTGCTGGTTGGCAGAGCGGTCTGGGACTAGGGTGGGAGGAGGCGGCAGCGAGCACAGGGCAGTGGAGGGGAAGCGTGTGTTGTGAGGGGCAGGGAGGGGCTCTGCATTTGGAGGGATGCCACAGACCTTGCATCTTTCTATTTTATTTTTTTGGACTGTTGGTGGGACAGGGAGCTGCAAAACTGCATAAAAATATAAATATTACAATAAAATGGGGTGTTCTAACTCATACCTTCATTGTGTGTTTTAGACTGTTGTTTTACATTTTTTATTGTATTTTATATTGTCTTTTATGGTTATGTTAGCTGCCTCAAACCCCAGGAAGGGGTGGGATAAAAATGTAAATAAATAGATAGCTATACATATTGTGGTAAGGGAAAGTTAACTAGCATTTACATTTAATCACAGAAAAACAGAGATTGGGGGGGGGTTTAATCAATGAATTTATGTGGGATTTTTAAAAATCAGAGAATTTCTAATTTTTTGTCATGGAAAACCAGGAACCCTGCCAATCAGGGCGCGGCCCCATTTTTGGTAGGTGCTTGTAAGAATTTCCATCTGCCCGTGCACGGTCCGTGTTTCAGTTTCCACTAGCAGCGCACCAGACTCGTGCTTTCACCATTAGCGCTGTTTTGTCGCTTACTCTTCCGGCACTTTCCCCCCCATTGACAGAAAAGTTCCCCCCCTTGTGGTTTTGACCCGAGGCTCGCATTACGGCCTAATGACACTCCCATTACGACCGTAGGAGGCGACACCCCTATTCCACCAACCTGGCTATGGAATTACTTTTTTACACATACACAAAACCAGCCTCTTCAATAGTTTCCTCCCAATCCTCTGTCCCAAGGATCTTCTCCCAGGCCCTTTCATGGAAGCAACCATCTATAATCCATACTCCTTCTCAGGTCCAGTCTTAGAAAAGGCAGGGTCCAGGGTGGGAAGAGAGGCCTGGGGCAGAGACTGAGGCAAGAGCTGTCCTAACCCGCAGGAGTGGCAACACTTCTGCCCCCGCAGGAAATACCAGCCCTGGTGTCTCAAGATGTCTGCCACTGCTCTTGAGAGCTCTAGGTGGGTGCTCCCTGAAGGGCCCTCCCGCTGCTGGCCTCATCATGGGGAGGTTCCTGCAAAAGCCATCCTCAGGAGAGGTACCAACACTCCTACTGGCGATGTCTTGCTGCTCTGCTGCCACCCCCAAGGCTCCCAACGGGGTCCGGCCCCAGACCCAGGTCAGAGGAACCTTCGAGTGGCAGAGCCCCAGTGGAGCAGCGACAAGATTATTTATTAATTATTATTATTATTTATATAGCGCAAGCAACATACCTGGCACTGTACAATCCACAGTCAGAGACAGGTCCCTACCCCTAAGGGGCTTACAATCTGAGAGATAAGGGAGGGGGATACGAGGGAGAGGTAAAGATCAGGAAAGACAAGGGTACGTTCATGATGTAGAGAAGCTGCAGGCTCGGGTGCTTCACTTAGGCCGCTTTTAAACGAGGTACTTACACCGCTTTTAGACAAGGGCGCCGAAAGCGCCTCTGGAGCCGCATGTTAAGAGAGAAGCTGCGCCGCGCTGGCAGAAGTGATGTGCTCCCCGTTGCCGGCAACGGCAATTTTGGAAATTGAGGTCTCCAGAACGTGCCTCTGCAAAGTACCGCGTCTCCAGCCGCCGCCGTTGCCGGCAAGGGAGAGCACATCACTTCCGGCAGTGCGGCGCGGCTTCTCTTTTAATGCGCGGCTCTGGAGGCGCCTTTGGCGCCCTTGTCTAAAAGCAGTCTGCCTCCTGAGCCCCGTGTTCAGAGAAAAGCCACGCGGGGAGCCCTGAGCTACCGGAAGTGACGTGCTGCCCGTTGTTGGCAGCGGCGGCGGCTGGAAATGCGCGGCTTTGAAGAGGCACATTCTGAAAGCCTCACTTTTCAGGTTTTCAGAATACGCCTCTTCAAAATCCCGCATCTCCAGCCACATTGGAGCACACTGGCTCCAATGCAGCCCTGTAACCTGTATTTCTCATAAGTGTCCTCAACATTACTTATATAGCGAGGGCTTCCTGGTCACCGGACCTACCCCTTCCTCCAGTCTTCCTCAGGATGGGCCTTAGAATTTGCAGGGTCCAGGGCAAAGTTAAAATCTGGGGCCGCTGGTGGCCCCAGTCCCACCCCCATCCTGTTGCCCCCTCAGGCGTACCCTTTGCAGGGCTCTAGAGGTAATCATGTTTGGGGTCCCACTGAGGGGTCCCCACCCCTGGTGAAAATGGAAGTAGAGAAAAATAGCAGGGCCCAGGCCAGACACCTCAAGTTGCCCTGTGGTCAGGTCGGCCCTGGCCTTCAGGTAATTAAGGCAAGAGGATTCCCAGGGCAGCGGCAGCTGAAGCACTACAACTTCCTCTGCTACACTGCTGCGTAAACAATAAGCTGAAGGAGTCTATCCATCCCTCCCCCGAGTTTTTTTTATTCCATACGATGAGCTAGAGGAGACTCTTACGACAAGACCACTGTAAAAATCCATTTGTTTACACCCCAGGCGGCCTTGAAGCTTTGACAGCAAACCCCGAGAGTTAGACTTACCCCGATGTTTAACATTTGCCACAGGCCATTATCCAAGGACTATATCCGGAAGGGCCATTTGTCATGTTATTTTCTCCGTACTTGATTTTCGGGCTGTAAAAACCAGTCATCGTGTAACATGCCACCCTCAGTTCTCTATTCGATATCGGAGGAAAACCAGCTCACTAGGACGGCCGTCCTTCCAACCTCTTTTCTATTTAAACCGCTCTAAATAAAAGAGAGATTCCCATCTGGCTTCTAATCCTGCCTGGGGAGTATTAACGGAGCCTGTTTCCTGTGATTGCCTGTTAGCTTCGCTTTCATTTCAATCCAAGGTGATTACAGAAGGCCAAAGTAGAAATGTCAATTTCTTTCTTTCTTTGGGTCACCGGGGAGGAGTGGGGGCAGGGGCTTTACTCTTCTGTGGGCCACTCTGAAAATTAGTACATGCTCCCTGGGCCAAATAGCAGTTAGGGACAGGGGTGCACTCAGGAGGGGCAATGAAGAAGGGGAAGATCTGGATAATAAATCTGTGCCATAGGTAAATCCACTATCCTTGCGTGTCTGCCCTCATCTCTGCTCCCTTCCCCTGAGCTCACTCTCTCGTTGCTTGGGGGTAGGGATTGGCTCCAAGGGTCAGATCTGGGCTGGATCTGGAAAGGAGCCAAATAAAAACCAGCCAGGGACCGGATTTGGCCAACAGGCCCCTGCTTTAGGCCATAAAGGTCTTTCTCCATCAGGATCCTCACTCACACACACAGGAAGCGGATCCCCACGTGGCCCCTGTGGTGGACAATCGCTGCTGCCACACTGGGGCACGCGTGGGAAGCCAGTCAGACGGCTGCAGGGGAGCTGGGCAAGACGGTCCCTGTCAGAGTGGCGGGGCCGAAGCGCCACCTGCCCAAGCGGGCACCCAACCCTGCCCCACCTCCCTCCCCCAGTTGGACTGAGAGCCCGCCCCCGGCTGTGGGGTGGCTGTGCGCGACAGGCGCTAACACCGTGTGTGGTGGGGCAAGCGCACCCCATCACACGGCTTGCCCCGCCCTGGTCAGCCTTAACCCAGTTGGGGTAAGATTGCTCTACGACGCGTCCTCGGGATTTTTCTGAGGACGCGTCATGGCGCAGCCAGCTGCTCGCCCACCCCAGGACAGGGTGAACATCCAGTGGGCCCTGGACACATGATGCACTGCATCCCGTGACTTGTTTGCCCAGTGAGGGGTAAGGCTACCTACGGTGCGGTAGCCTCCCTTCCCTGTCTTGGGTAGCCTCACCCAACCAGACATTAAATTTTGCGCGAGACACAACCACCCATTTTTACAACCCTTTCTTATAGGATCATTATTTCTTGCTTTATCGAGTATTTGATCATAGGCAAGCTCAGTGCTCCTATGTTCTCTGGCTCCGCATATTTCTTTTTGTATCGTCCGCTAATTCTCACAGCTGTTCTTAACCACTGCCAAGACCAGGTTTGATCTTATTTGAAGCGTCTCCTGTTCTCCTACTCAATAGGCTCAGTCATAAATTATGTCCCAAGAATATATTTGAATGAACCTTCCAGCAGCCCTAACTTTCTAGCCAGATGGTATTTGTCAACACTTTATTTCCGTCCCTTAATTTCTAAATAAATTAATAAATGTACTCCTCTAACAAGGTCTGCCGCACGGCCCGTGTTCCGAGACGGCACACTCTTATAACGGCACTCTCCGAAGCAGGGGTGGGGGATCTTTTCCCTTCCCTGGTCAACTTGGAAAATAAATACAGGTTCTGCAGGCCAGATAGGTATTGGGGTGCGGGCGCTTAGCAGGGGTGCTCAGGATGATGGGAAGAGGAAGGTCCAGATCATAGATCTGTGTCAGGGATGGGGAACCTCAAGCTCGGGGGCCAAACGTGGGCTACTGCTTGTTTTTATTTGGCCCCTTCCAAGCTCCCAAATCTGGACCCTAGCTCCAGTTCCTGCCCCCTAGGCTGGGCTCAGGGGAAGGGAGCAGAGATGAGGTCATGCCCACAAGGAGAGGGGATGGATTCATGAAACAGATTCATGATCTGGATCCTCTTTCTGAGCGCACCTAGTGAGCAGCACACCCACCTGCCCCCAGCTTCTCCATGGCTCTTGGAACTTGCACTTATTTTCAAAGCGGCCCCTGGGAGGGAAACGTTTCCATCCCTTACCTAGGCCCTGCATCTCAGCTCCCTTCTCCTGAGCTCACAGAGCAGGAATCAGAACCAGGGGATAGATCCAGGAAATGAAAAGGGGAGAAATAAAAACCATCCACAGGCCAGGTTTGGCCAACAAGCCAGAGGTTCCCCACTCCTGTTCTGATAGGCAATACACTTATCACTTACAGGTAAGATACGTCTTATATGTATTAAGTTTCCCATTCTTTAAACCATGAAAATACAGTAATCCCCTCATCTTCTGCAAATGTCACCGAATGTGCTCTTTGTCCAGAACAGAGACGTGTCTGTCTGGACAGGATAGAGCTTTTCCGTATTCCAGACACACTTTCCAGCCTGCTCAGCCCTCAACAACTGATTGATGCTGAACAAACATGATCTGCGTCACCTGCCAAAGGAGCAGGGAACATAAAACATGTTCAGAATAAAGAAGGACCCAGTTTAGAGAAATCTGAATAAGCCGGGCTTTACTGTAATGTTACTTGCACAACTCACAGTGATGTTATAAGGTTTCATTCATTACTCATTTCGATTCTTTTTAAGCCCACCCTATCCCTTATGCTGAAGATGGCTTACAATTCTTTGACTTATCAACTAAGGGCATTTTTACACACATGCTAAAGTTCCGGATGTTTCAATCTTCTGGGTTTATCCACAAGTTCCGGAAGCATTTTTCTCACACACACACACACACTGCCCTGAGGCAGTTCCTGGATGCATTCTTCACACAAACACTACCTTGAGGCAGCTTAAAGTAGCCGCAGCTGTAAACGTGAGGGGCTGCCATGGAAACCAAGTGACCACAGCTGCCTGGAGCAAATCCATTTACCAGGAGAACCTTTTACACACAAAAGTTCTGGGAGAAGTTTCACGCGAAAGTTCAAAGATCCAGATGAGTGATTTAGACACAGGATGTAACAGCAAACATCCAGGAGAAATGTGTGTGTAAAAACACCCTAAATTAGAATAATTACCAACTAATTAAGTCAACTTTTATTCCTCACAACAACCCTGTGTGGTAGGTTAGGAGATTAGTGACTGGACCAAGGTCAGCCAGTGAATTCATAGCTAAGGTGAGACTTCAACCAGCCCCCACCCTATCTCCCAGTCCAAGTACTGTGTGCTTAACCATTACCCCACAATGGGTTTCTTGGAGAGTGGGAAAGTGCTTTTACATCTATGGATGGGAGGTGCTCCATATGTGCAGAAATATACAGCTATACATTCCATTTAGTGGCCAGCTCTTGGATGCTCTTTTAACTTAACAGGGTGGTGCTCAAAGTGGGTGAATCCTCACAGGATCAGACCCATCACTCTTGTCTGCTGCTGGATCAAAATGCTCCAAGGTGTCACCCTGCGTGCTCTCTACGGACAGTGCCTTTGACATGTATGTTCTCCCTGGGTGTACCTGAGCTACCGTACATCACATGTACATCTGTCCCCAGAGTCAGCAGTGCGATAAGACTGCATTAGCTGTAGTGCTGTTTCCAAGGCACATGAAGTAATAATTCCATTCTGTTCTGCATCGATGAGACCAATGTCCAGTTCTGGGCACTTTAAGGAGGACATTGATCCATTGGATCAGGTTCAGCGGAGGGCGACAAAGGGTATTTTCAGAAGTGATGCTACCACACTTAGACCCAATCCGGGATAAGGGCTGCCACCCCACACCAGGGTAGGCTGGTACCCAGAACAGACATGACTGTGCACCTTACCACACACCGCCCCGAACTGTGGTAGCGCTTACCACCGGCTGTTCCCTGCAATTTTCTGAGATCACAACCGGTGGTAACTGCTACCACGGTTTTGGGGCAAATCGTGGTGAATATCTGGCGGCCGTCGAACAGATATGACGGTGGCGGTGACCCTGGGGTGGGGTTAAGTGTGGCTAAGCGTGGCAGCGTCACTTCTGAAAATACCCAACGATAATAAAGGCTCACCCGCCTAGGGTTTGGGGGTCGGATGGCAGAAAGATGGTTGGTGGTTGGAGTAATATGTTGTATGTAGAATGCTGTATGTTTATTTGTGCTAGTATGTTTGTATGCCTCAGCAATGGCTTCGGTTACGCTTCATAAACTAAACTGAATTGAATAATAAAGGATCTGGAAAGCAAGTCCTAGGAGAAAAGGCTGAAGGAACTGGGTAGGTATAGCCTAGCGAAGAGAAGATTAAGGGGAAGACATGACAACAGGTTTCAACTATCTACAGGACTGACCTCTTTATTCTGTGGCAATGGAGAACAGTTCTTTGTTATCTTCTTTGTGGCAAACTACAAGATGGTAGATTTCAGTTAAATATCAGGGAAAAAACCCTTCCTCACAGTAAGAGCTGTCCCACAATGGAACATGTCTGGGGAGGCTGTAGGCTCTCTGTAGCTACAGGTTTTCAAACAGCAGCTGCACAGCCGTCTGTTGGGATACTGTAGCTGCAGACTTACGACATGAAGGCAGGGGGTTGGACTTAGATGACCTTTGAGGTACCTTCCTGCCCTATGTTTCTACCCGCCTCATCAGACCCAAATAGAAATTGGCAGGTTTGAGGAATCCAGTATCCCTCTCCAATATTTATTTCAGCTTTAGATTGGAACGGTTTATAAAATTAATCTGAGCTGGGGATTAGAACCTTCCAATTTAACGATTCATCTCAGTCCCTTCCAGGTCACCTTTAAAAAGCACCTGATGACTCGATCCACTGCTGGTTTCCCCTTTGCGTATCCTGTCCTCCCGGTTTACCTTCCTCTTTCAAATGGTTTTAAATGGACTATAATGTTGTGTCGTCGTTTCACAGGACTGTATTTTATGATTGTGAAGTGCTCCGAGAGCCTCTTGGCGGGGGTGGGGGGTAGCGCCATAAAAATAAAAAAGAAGAATAATTCTATTATAAGCCTGCAATTTATTTATTTAGATTTATAACCTGCCTTTTTCAGAGGACTCCAAGAGGCTGGGGCTTGAGGCATCTTCCTGGGAAGAATGAAAGCTCTCAGCCCAGCATTTTCAGACCCTCGCAATCAGAGCTCCTGTTTGCTGCCAGTCTGCTAGCTGGATTCCATCCATAGCCATTTCGTCCATTCCTATATTTAAGCCTTTTCATCTAAAACCAGAATAAATGGCCAATCCCAGGTCATTATTTCTGTCAAATCCATCACCATTCACCTCTCATCGCTTGGGACATTTTAGCGCCAAGTCCGATTCCAAATACCTAACACTGCCTCATTTCCCCTGCCGTCAATGGCATTCAAACAACAGTCAGAAAGGAGCCAGTGTATATTCTCTCTGTTCCATCTTCCCCTGGAACGGAACCTTAAAATACTTTCCAGGCTCTGCATAATTACGTGCTTATCTAAAATAAAATAAAATGACTGATCACATTTCAATAAAATAAGGCCCTTGTGTTTGTATGGCCAGCTGCATGTCATCATAAATATCCGTGCTTACCTTCTTCGATGGAGTTTTACAGCCAGTAGGGTAATAATGGAATACTCCTACCTATTCCTATCCCCAGTTTCATAGATTTAAGAATACATTCACCCCCAGCTAAGCAAAACAAAGGAAACTAGCACTTGGTTGTGACCCCGGGGCCAAATGCAGCCCGTGGCTAATTTTTATGTGGTCCCTTTCGAGTTTCTGGATATGGTCTCTGGATCCAGTTCCAAACCCCAAGTCTGAAAGACTGAGCTCAGGATAAGAGAACAGTGACGAGGGCACGCACACAAGGACAGGGGAAAGATCCATGGCAGAGATCCATGAGCTGGATCGTCTTCTTCCTGATCGCCCCCATTAAATACCTCCCCCCCCCCCCAAACTTCTATGTGGCCCCTGGAACTTGCATTAATTTTCAAAGTGCCCCTTGGGAGGAACAAAGGTTCCTCACCCCTGTTGTAGGCTTTTAGCCTGAAAATAGCCATTCCTTGCAAGATCAGGGTTGCTACACTGCCTGCCCAGCATCCTTCCTTACAGTGCAAATCAACAAAAAGAAGCACTTGTCCAGAGTTCATATTCTCATACCCTCTAGCATTTGATGGAAAGAAAAAGGGACATGGCATGCCACCCCTAATTTGCATACATTTGATTTTTTAAATATTTATATGAAAATTTGTAACAGTCCTTTGACTAACGCTGGAACTGAGCTGGGGGGCGGGGGGGAGTGGGCAGGAAGTGCTGTGTAACGCATAGGTTTGTACGTGTAGGACCTATGGATGGTTCAAGTTACAACTCAAACTATTCAAAAGTCAAAATTTTCACATAAGTGCATTGACATTGGCTCTAAAGTTTTAACGTCACTTGGAGGAGCCTCCAGTACGTAGCCGGCATCAGCGGTAGACTTACGCGGGCACTTGCCGAGGGCCCACAGCTTCAGGGGGGGCCTTCAGGGTGGACGCCGGCCAATTTCCAAACCTGGGCTGGGTGGGCTGTTTGTTCGTACCACCGCTGCCCCACTTCCGGGAACCTCCGAGGGGGAATGCGGTGAACAGAAAAGGTTCTTTGAGATGGCTCCAAACAATCTCGCAACTGGTGCCGTGAGAATGTGAGGAGCCACTTGAAGAACAGAAGGCTGCTACCTTGTAAACATGGTTCTTCGAGACAGCGCCAAACAGTCTCACAATTGGCTGTTGTGAGAATGTGAGGAACCACTTGAAGAACTGTGCATGTGCAAGTGAGCTTGGGGGCTCTGTGCAGGGAGAGTGAGGCATAGGGATGGATGGTATTGGGCACAGGGACAGCGAGGGAGGGGCTGCTTGGGGGTACTGTGGGGGAGAGGCATGGGCAAAAGGGGGGCCCCTCCCTCATACTCTGTAGCCCAATACTTTGTGCTACAGAGTAGCTACTTTGTGCTCCCTCATACTCTGTAGCCCATACTTTGTGGCCCAAGGGTCCACAAAAACCTGGAGCCGGACCTGCTCCAGTAGGTAAAGAATCATCTCTCACAAACACACCCACATTTCTTTCAGATCCTGCCTCTTAGTTTTCTTCTCCCTCCTGCCTCGGTGCCATTTCTCTCTGTTCTTTGGGAGCCCTGCTTACCCCAAGCTTGTTAAAGTGAGACAAGGTGTTTCAAGCCTGCCCCCAGCAGAGAAGGAGTTAGAGCCTCTCATCTCAGTCTGAGTTTCATTTCTTTTCTCTTCAGCTAGCTCTTTGTCCAACTGGATTAATGGAGGTATTAATGACTAGGGATGGGAATTCAGATTTGGATTAAATCCGTAACTGCATGGAATGGGTTGTTACAGATTAATCTGAACTGAACCAGAACAGCGCAACAAGCATGTTGATTCATTTCTAAAATAAAAATATATTTAAATATTCTACACAGGCGAACAAAATGGCCGCAGGACCATTCTGCACATGCTTTTGTGCATACACAGAACAGTCCGGCAACCATTTTACATTTTTAAAATTATTCTTTATTTTAAAATTACTACACACATGCAAAATGGCCACCGCATCATGCTGCCATTTCCAAAATGGCAGCAGCAGCATCACCGCCATTTTAGAAAAGGACAGCCGAACGGTCTGGTGGCCATTTTGCCTATGTGCAGCAACTTTAAAAAAAAATAATTTAATTATTTTTTAATTTTTTAATTAATTTAAATATAGATCCGTTATACAAATCCATATTTAAATCCGATAACTTTGGAAAACTAAACAAAAATAAACCGAAACACATTTGCATCCAAAAGGACCACCTCTATTAACAATCTCATTGCTTCCTGAATTTGGTACAAACCGTACACTGCTGGGAGCCTAGGACAAGATAATAAAACCCATTCCTGTACCTGGCAAAAAGGTACTATTGAAGGGTAAGCATTCCATTCAGCTGTGTGTGTCTTGCAGCTGCTTGCCGAGGGTTTCTCCTCCCCTCCAACTCTTGACATCTCACTGTCGGCTCTCTCCAGTGCTCCATGATCCTCCTGCTGTCTCCACAACCTCCCTAGCCTGTGCCCTCTCTATGTAGGAACTTTCTTCCTTTATAAGGCTGGCTGTTGCCACTCATTTACCATTCGTGGTCTTGTTAGGACCAAGGTTCTAGTGGCTAGGCTGCTGGGCAGGCTGTGGGATTGCTCCTGCGACTACTCAGCCACATCTGTCACAGTTCTAGTACGACAACTTACTTGAACACTATCTTCTTGATTCTGTCTTTCACCTCCTGTTTGGTGAAATACGCATCCAAAGGGTATTCCAGACGAGGAGTTGAGCTGAACTGTACTGCTCCCACCCTGACCTGAAAGGAGAGAGCAATGGCATCATCTAAAGTCATATTTTGCAGATTCCCCCCTCACATTCTGCAATTAGAAAATTCAAATACCACAAGCAGAATAAATTATGCAAATTAAGTAGGGCTGAAACACGGAATTTGAAATGACTCGGTTTTTAGCAAGTATCTCAGTATTCGACCCGGTTTTGTCAAGTACTGAGTAACCGAGGAATCGGCCTGGTATACAGTACTACTCAGTCCAGTAATCAGACCAACGTACAGGGCTTTTTCTGCCCCTATATAAGGTGAGTCAGTACTCGGAAAATACTAGTTACTCGGTTTTATTTTACTGAATATTTTACCAAGTACTTGTCTGAGTTTCCGAGGATCGGCCGAACACTCAGAGTCAGTGGGCCCCAGCCATGGGAATGCTGTTCTGTCACCAGGCCGGGACCGTGCCCACCTCAGCTTCCCGACTTGGGTTTCGTTTGCTGCCGCACCACAGTAACGTTTGTTTTTACCCACTCCTAGCTCAGCGAGTGCAGCGCTAGGTGTTTGCCAGCCGGAGTCCTTTTTATGGCCCCACCCCCCAGAATACCTTCTGTGCTACCCCCCAGGGGGCCATGCCTCAGTTTGAGAACCTCTGCTCTAGGTTACCTATGAGCTAGTGTGTGCTTTTATCCCTAGAAAGAGGTTGTGGGTTGCTCCTCTTCTAATTTTTGTACGAATGAGAGGGGCGTCTGGATATGGGAGTGTCATAAAGCATCTGTCTTAAAGCAGCCATCTTATACACATAGAAACTTACACCAACAACTTAGAAAGCTTAGCTGCAATATATTTTGTGTGATCTCTTGGTCCCAAGACCTCATCGTTGGCTGTAATTCTGGCGTTTTCTCTCCCACATTTCATGCAAGGATTGTTTCAGGGAGCGCTGTGCTAATTGTAGCTACCTTGTGAGAGGATACGGGGGCACTCACCTTTTGTGGATGGATATCCAAACCGTCACACAGCCGGGATGCGAAATACTTAGCCCTTTCAAAGCTTCCTTTGCCAATGCTGTAAGAGCCGTCCAACAGAAAGAGGAAATCCACCGGAGAGGAGCACTGCATTACTAGGAAAGGACAAAAATACATTCTGGCATCATGCACATTGGTGGTTAAGGCACATGGAAACCAAAGATTCAGGTTCTACAAACTGGCAAGTAAAAATCACTCATCTTTTTCAACCCATGAGAAACAGCAAAAGAAAAGTTTAAGGAAAGGGGTAGCGGTGGGGGAGTTCACATGTTCTGAAAAATGGGTGGATACACCCATTGTTCTGCCCATCCAGGAAGTTCTGTCTCCTGCTCACATTATTTATATAGCACCAGCAGTGAGCCTGGTGCTGGACAGTTGTGATTAGAGACCAGTCCGTGTCCCAAGGAGGATTACAGTCTAGGACAGACAGCAAGGAGGGGAGATAAAAGGGAGGGGAACATAAGGAGAGATGGGGATATGGTCATGAAGCTGAGAAGCTGCAGGGGCATGTGCTTAGCTTAGTTACAAGGGGCAGAGAGGGATCTTGGAGGATAAGACAGTATAAAGGGAAGCATAAACAAGCAAATGGATGGAGGTGAGATGCTAGGGGAAGCCTGACGGAACAGAGAGAGGCTTTTAGGAAAGTCAGGGGGTGGAGGGGGAAAAGCCACAAGGGGTGCTGAATGCCTGGGCGAGTAGCCTGCCCCCGATTCCTGCTCAGGTAGTAAATGTGTTACATGTTCATCCTACCTACGCAAAGACTGAGGCGGGGGAGGTGCAGCGAGTAGTCAAGTTTGTACCCAAGGGTACCACCTGCCATTTCAGGTTGCCTATCGGGTGCTCAAACACCGACTGATACCCAACTACCTGAAATACCAGGTATTCCTGTTACCGGCTTTCCATTTTACCGACCCGCTGTGACTTACTGTGTTGCTAATTCTGACACAGAACAATCTCCACAGACGAACGGAAATCAACAGAAAAACCATCAATAGGTTGAAATGGTGTAAAACAGAACGGTAACTCTGCAACGGAAAACCAGTAACTCAGTAACAGTAATTCAGGTAGCTTGCCGAGCACTAAATGGACACCGTTTGGTAGAGATGGGTGTTATGGATTCGGATTAACGGTCTGACAATGGCAGTTATGGATTCATCCGAAAACGCCGCACTGATGACAGACTCATAATACGGATCCGTATTAAAAAAATAATAGAAATATTTTTTAAAATTCATGTGCATTCGCAAAATGGCCGCCCTTAACTGAAATGGCAACAATAGCGTTGCTGCCATTTTTGTTAAGGGTGGCAGCCATTTTAGTTCCCAATCTGCCCCAAATGATTGAGGTACTCCAGTTTTGATGGGTATGCTTGTTTTTGTAGGTGTCAGCTGTAAACAGGGGCCTGGCCCCTCCAAGCCCCCCTAATGAATCCAGGGCCAAGGGAGCAGATTTTCAGGCAGGTTTGAGCCCTGGTATCTTTTCCGTTAAGACACTATTCACCACCACACACATTTGGTCTCTGCGGAAAGAGGATGTCAGTTGCCCTCAATTCTAAAATGCAAACACTATTCCGATCAGCTCCGAGAGTGCTGCGCCGAGACAGAAACAGGTTTCCGACGGCTCCGCTACTGCCAAGCCTCAGGCTGTGCCGAGACAGTGTCCCGGTTTCACCCAGGCAAGCGCAAACCGGCCCCTCAGTAATTACAAGTTGTTGTCAGTGTTTTTCGCCGAGGTGGAAGATTGATGTTTTCAAATAAAGAGATTAAGCTGAGGCTCCTTTTCCTCTTTGTGCCAAGACACTCAAAGCAACACACGTCTCTGAGATTTTTGGAGAGGGCTGCCTAGTACGTGAAGTTTCCAAAGGTGCCACAGTTCACTAGTCCATAACCAGCAGAATATTTAGATGACAATCCACAAACCACTGACAGGGTCTGGAATAAGTGGTTTCTAGATCAGATCTAGATCAGGACCTGACCTGAATCCAATATGGCCCGACTGGTCCCATTGAATCAGGTCGGGCGCCCAATCCCACTGTGCCAGGCTCTCTAGCCGGGGGAGGAGGGGGCTGTCCCTTATGGAACACTGCGAGGTTACAATGCTTGGGAGGGGTGAAGCCATGTTGGAAAGTGGAGGGCGGCACCTTAGCCACGCCCTTTTCAAATGTGGCACGTTGTGACATCACGGTGCTCATTAAGAGCGGAACCCGAGTTTGTGACTCCAGCTGACCACTGAAGGCGCTACAGTGGAACTTACAAAAAACTTGTATAAACTGAATTTCTGGATAAGACAAATTCATTTGTTTCCCCTCATCCCCAATATATGCGGATATATTGCTTCTTGATCCAGATAAGGCGCACTTTGAAGCCTAATAGCTGGAATTGTTAAGATGTATAGAGTATACCCACCCAGCTAAAAACGTCAGGGCCTTTAAGTGTCTCTCTTAATCATTTCTTGGCAACGGGTGGTTAAAATACTGTAGGATATACCCTGCCAGGGCGAGTTTTCATGTCAGGCAGGCTGGAGACATCAGTTCTTGCTGTCTCCCAAGGTGCAGACTTGCACTGACAGCCAGGCAGAGCCGTGTGTGTGTGTGTGTGTGTGTGCGCAATCCCGTCAGTTCCGACTCTGGGAGTCTGACGTGGGTTGTCAGGGGAGCGAACACCAGGTTTCCCGTTCTCCAGCCACCCAAGACTTCTAGAGTCAGGACTGACAAACGTTTCTCCATCTTCACAGGGCCATTTCCATAAGTAGAATTTCTGATAAGCTGAACTTTTTAACACGTACAGAAAAATTTGACTTCAGCGGATTCCATTGTGTACGAATAATAAAAATAAAAATAAAACCAGTGCAGTGTCGTGAATAAGGTGCCGGATTTGGACCTGAGAGACCAGAGTTCGATTCTCACCCTAGCCAATGAACTCATTGTGTGGCCTTGGGCAAGTCACAACCTCTCAGCCTCAGTTCCCCATCTGTAATAAATGGGAACGTGTGTATGTGTCTGTCTTTCCCAGTGTGTTCCTCACCCTTGTCCTTCTTAGGTTGTAAACCCACTGAGCAGGGACCCATCTCTCAAACCCTGTGACTCTAAAGCACTGCGTACGCTTAGCAGCGCTATAGAAAGTAGTAGTAATCCATTCAGCACTATTCTGAATGTTTTTGTTCCTGCATCAGTTAACGCAACAGAAATTATTTTAAAGGGGGAAAAACGATTTCATTATCCCCAGTGTTGTCAAAATGTTGCTATTGTGCTGCAGAGGCCGGACGACACCAAACTTCCCCAGCCCAACTCTGAGACGCCATGTCGGAGCTGAAAAGGCTGGAAGCTGCGATTCCTAGAGGAAGCACCTCACCTAGAAGTGGAATTTGTTTTCATGACCTTACTCTAAAGAGTGACCCTGGCCTGTGCCCTCCTCTCCCCACCCCTCCTCCTTCTCCGACACATTAGATCATTGCTTTCCACCTCCACACCCCGGATTCAGTCTCAGCAGCGAGTAGCAGGGTTTGTAATTAGAATTTTCTAATACCAGATTATAAAGGATTGAATGTTTTTAAGCATTCCATTCTGGGTCACCGGGTTTGGTTATACTGCTACCTTGTTCATTCAGAAGCCTTACACTTTGACAGTCCAGCCCACAATCCCTGCCGGAACACACTGACATTTTAAAGGCAGGGAGCCTCAGGCCCCGAGGACCAAATGTGGTCCCTGGTTAGTTTTTTATTTGGCTTCTTTTCAGTTACTAGATCCAGTGCCTACCCCCAGTGGTGAAAGACTGAGATCAGGAGAAGGGGTCAGAGATGAGGGTATGCACACAAGGATAGGGAACAGATCCATGATTTGGATCCTTTTCTTCCCAAGTTCACCGCTCTATCCCCAACTTCCATGTGGCCCTCAGTGCTTGCACTGATTTTCAAAGAAGCCTTTGGGAGGAAAAAAGGTTCCCCAATCACTTTTTAAAGTCAGGGACAACACAGGAAACTGGAAATACAATGGACATAAATGAGCCAGCGGGGGAGGAGGGAAACAAAGGGTGTTTTTAGACATGCATTAAATTTGCGGGTTACAACAATCTCCTGCAATCACACGGACTCCTCGGCAAACGCACAAGTGCTGGTCATGCATCCCATTGCACGTGAAAAAAAGTCACGTGCTACCCGTGTAAGGCCGCATTTTGACAATGACAATTGGAATAACTGGCAATCGGAGCAATTGGTGCACTCAACTGGCTTCAGGTCAATTGGATTCAATTCACTGGAGCATGTGAATGTTTTCAAAATGGCAACTGGAGCAAACGCAACCTCATGCGAGGCAATTAGACGTTAATCCGTGTCTTTAGCATGTAAGTTTGGGAATGCGCATTCTGGAACCCTCCGTATCAGGGAGTTCCAGAAACCAGATTAAGACATGGAAGTTTCCACATAACATGTGCAGGAGTCGTTCACACGTGACCGGGTTTGAATTTTAATAGTGGTTTTAACTGCTCGCTTGCAGGAGCTTTGCTTAAAAACGCCCTTAGCAGTAGATGAAGGCTGCATGACACATGAAATCTGGGAGGTTATTTCTAGTGCTGAGATAAGGGGTTACACATGGAAAACTCAAGTGATCACCACAGGGGTGAGACTGGAATAGTTAGTTTATTATTATTATTATAAACATTTATATAGTGCCAGTCGTGTGGCCTGGTGCTATACAGAACATAGAATTAGACACGGTCCCTGCCTGTGGCTTACAATCTAAAAGACAAAAAAGGGGGGGGAGACAGGGAGAGGGGACAGCGGGAGAGACAGGGGAGAAGACAAACAAACATTCAAGCAGATGTGAAGTCTCAGGTGCGTATGCTTGGCTTGGTTTACAGAGAGGTTGGTGGCAGCAGTCAGCAGAGGAGGGCCGACAGTAAGAGTAAGGGGAAAGACTAGCAGGCATTGGGAAAGGCAGCAAGGAAAAGGTGGGTTTTGAGGAGGGATTTGAAGGAG
>QEPC01003796.1:4501788-4619988 GCA_003113815.1 Sphenodon punctatus | reverse complement strand
GGCAGACGAGACAGAGAGAAAAGGGCGAATCTTAGCAATGTTATGGAGGGAGAAGCGACAGGATTTAGCAACAGAGTCAATGTAGGGTTTAAAAGAAAGGGGTGAGTCAAAGATGAAGCCTAGGCTACGGGCTTGGGGGACAGGCAGGATGGTGACTCCATCAATAGTTATTGACAGCGAGGAGGGAGAGGAAGGGTGAGGGGGGAAGATAAGGAGTTCAGTTTTAGCCATGTTGAGTTTGAGCTGACGTTGAGACATCCAGGCAGAGATGTCAGAGAGACAGTTGCTACCTTCTGGCTTCTTACCTGCCTGAGGAAGGGCCCTGTGGGGCCCAAAACCTTGCATACTCGCCCCTATCTAGAATTTGGTCTGATGAGAGAGATTGTCCGAACTACTTCATCTTCATCTCTTACACTTGGGTCCAACACGGCACCACCCTCTGTCTTGACATTAGCTTTTGGCAACCTTTCTTTTATAAAAAGCTGTTTTTGCTGATTACAAAACTGATCTGTAAAATAATATTGCTGCCAATAAAAAAAAATTACTCTTGGTAATGTAAAGATTTATTTATTATTAACGTTTATATGCCGCCGCCTCCTGGTATAAGCATCTCTATAACCAGATTGTCTGGTTAGCAAGCCTGGTGGAGGAAGGATGTTAGGCAGAGAAGAGATGTGCGCAGCAGAGCAGTACAGAGCTTTCCAGATGAAATGTGGAAGTAAGAAACCAACTTACGTTGGCCGGCTGCTGCAATCTTCTCAATGGTCTCCTGGGTGGCATGGAGTTCTTGTAAAGCCTCTGACAACAGCACTGCGGGATGGAAGAGACAGCAACCCTTTAGTCTAGTGATTTCCAAATCATTTTAAGTACCTCTGCAGAGCATGATTTTGGACTACAGCCATTGATGCCAACTAAGCATAATTAAAGGGTAGCTAGCTAGGAAGAGTGTATGGCCTCCCTTTTTGGAGTTTTTAATTGATTCAAGCAACGATGCTTGGTTTGCTTTCAAAGTGCCAGTGCTACCAGCCCAGTTTGTTGCCTGAAAATCAAAGTGGAGTTTGCTTCCCTCCTTACCAACAGCAGGGAAGATGTGGAGGCTGGAACATCAGCTGTGGAAAACCCACATGGCAGAGCAGACGGCAGCTGGCTACTTCGTGATCCCATCGCTAATCAAGTCTTGCCGTACTTGGTAACACAAGCAGACAAGGCTAAAGGTGAAGATGCAGCCGACATTATAATGAGACGTCAATCTTTACACTCTCAGTTTTCATACTAACTGCACTCCATTTCTGACGTGGTCCTGCCTGCTGACCCCATCCCTCCCCCTTGAAAGAAATTCTAGCAATGTCTGTGGGTAACCAGGGGAAATAGGAGGCGAGTCTAGAGCCCAAAGAGGATGCGTCAAAATCTGGAGACTCCAGGTTAGGGCTGAAATCCGTATCCACTACTATCCGGTATCCAATTAGCTTCCAATGGATATCTGGTTTACCAAATTACTATTTAACTACCGTTCAACCATATTATATAGGTATTTTCTCCTTCCCTTCCACTGGACCCAATTTGGTTACATGGCCAACAGTAATATGGTAAATGGTAATATATAGTATTCTGGTTTGGTGGTTAACCTTTGCAGTAACCGAATAACCATGAAACCACCCAGAATACCACGGATAATAATTTTGCTATCTGTTTCAGCAGTACTTGAGGTCAAACCTGGAGGGATGATAACCACAGTAACGTGTACAACTGAAAATTACGGGCAATCTGAAATGCAGTTCTAGGGTAACCATGGCTGCAATCCTAAACACACTTGTGCATGCCATGAAAATCAATGGAACTTACTAACAAGTAAATGCAAATAAGACCAAACACTTACATAGGACAATTTCTTCAGGGGCACAACTTGGGGGCCTCTGCCTTCATCAGTAGAGATGGGAATTTCGGTTTTGAATAGAACCGGAATTGCCCAAAAATGTCCGTTTTGGATTAATCCAAAATTCTGGATTTTTTCACTTCTGGTGTTTTGGTTCTTTTATATTGATTTTGTTTTTGGGGTTTTTGGGGTTTTTTTTGCATTGTGCCAGTTTCGGGTTTTTTTCATTGCGGCTTCTTCCCATTGACTTCAATGGTAGAAAAAGATCTGAAACCGAAACGAGATCCGAAATTCAAGTCCCAACTGCAGGATTTTTTTTATCGCTGTGCTCAAAAGCACATCAGGCAGGAGATGCCATTTGATTTGGGAACATGTTTTCTGCCGAGGCCTGGCTGGGAAGTCACAGGGATGCAGTCAGACTTCGGAGGACTCTACGCTCCTGTGTCCTCTGTGGGAGGAGAATATTTGTCCGTGAGACTGTCTAGTTGTGTGACCATAACGGACATTTTATCGGGAAGATACCACTGCGGCAGCGTCCTCAGCTCCTAGTTTGCTTTAGAGGATACGGCCATTAAAAAGCAACACTGTAGAAAGAAAGCTTCCCCTCAGTCCAGCAGTCAGGCACACCCCTCACCAGGAGCAAATTGGAATAGGAATTCAAATATCAATCTTCTAATTAAAACGGGCATGTCTGAGGTCCCCAACTGAGCATAGACATGTTGGCAGACTAACACTCTTGACATTTAACAGCAAGGGAGCTGTACAGTTTGCCAGAGACTGTAAACCTTCCACCAGCTTGACTCAGCTCTGAGCCAACGAGGAGGGGAAAACTTTGTATGGTTCAGTACAAACTAAAAAGTGTGTAGAGTCAAACCCAGGCCTGCCAGCTCCACTGACTGCCTCCCTCTAGTGGGTTAGCATGGTTGTGGCAGGCCTGAGCTCAGCTCTCAGTTATGGGGTCCCCCTAAGGGCAAGGGGGCAGGGTAGCGAGTGGGACTTACTCATGAAGGCAGGACTGCCCCACTCCCAGTAGCCTCAGAGTGGCAGCAATCCCACCAGGAAGGAAGTCTTAAGAGAAGGAAATTATCAAGGGGGGAGGGAGTAATGGTGGGTTTCCAGAGGGAATTATGGATCCAGATCCGCATTACAGATCTGGATCTTTAATTCTGGATTAATTCTGGATCCGCATTACAGATTTATATTTAAAATCAATTTAAAATATTTAATACAATAAATAAAAGTTAAAAGTAGAAAAACAACAACTGTGAATGCACAAAATGGCCACTGGACTGTTCTGCGCATGCCTTTTCCAAAATGACGGCAGCAGTGTCGCTGCCATTTTGGAAGAGGGCAGCCTGTCTGCACAGGTGCAAAATAGCCACACTGTGCATGTGCAAGACTGGCTGCCCTTTTCCAAAATGGTGGTGATGCTGCTGCCGCCACCATTTTGAAAAAGCCCATGCACGTGCAGAATCGTCCAGTGGCCATTTTGTGCCTATACAGGTTTCAAAAAAATGTATAGATTTATCTGAACCGCAACAGGCATGTTGGAGTTCGGTACAGATGAATCCATAACTGCCCATTATGAGCAGGTACGGATTAATCTGAATCTGTAACACCCATCCCTAGTAGGTAGAGACAGCACTCAACACGGACCCACTCGGAAAATTTCCCTTTTGGTGGGGCCCTTTGCGAGCAGCCTGAACACAACTAGGAAACTGTCACAGTGGGCAGGGGTGGAGTGCTGGCCCGTCTCCCTCCCCTGCCCACCGTGATAATTTCCTCGCAGTGCTGGCCCCTCTCCCTCCCCTGCCCACCGTGATAATTTCCTTCTGGCCCCTCTCCCTCCCCTGCCCACCGTGATAATTTCCTCGCAGTGCTGAACCCTCTCCCTCCCCTGCCCACTGTGATAATTTCCTGCTGGCCCCTCTCCCTCCCCTGCCCACCGTGATAATTTCCTCACAGTGCTCAGGCCACTTTGAAAGGACCCCTTCCGAGTCCGCAGCCTGGGCTCAACTGTGTCCCCTCTCCATGGTACTACCCCTCTGCAGTCCTCCAGGCTTTAACGCATCAGTTCCAGGCTCCGAGTGAAGCCCCAGTTTCCCTCACTAATCCAGGGCGGCCTAGATCTCCCAGACAAATCGGGGCCCTCAGAGAGTGGGGAAGTGCAGGACCACATGAGAGAGAAGATAGGAGAGACCCTTTCCTCTATCCCATTTCTGATGTGGCCCACCCCTGAGCTACACCTTTGTCATGTGATCCAATGACAGCTGCATGCCGCGCTCTGCTCCGGTGGTCTTTTGGGGTTGATGTTAGGGCACTGGCCTTCCCCAATGAAGCCCAAAATGACCCGAAACCTGATGTTTTTAGGACACCTCAGGGAGACAGTGCCACAGGGGATCTCAGTGGAGAACCCGGAAAGTTGAAATAACCGGTACCTTGAGAAAACAGGAAAACGCAGAGGGATTCAAATGACAGGAAGACGCTCATGACGACAACACTGGAAAAAAAATGTAAATGTCAATTCTTTTACAGCAGGGATGGGAACCTCTTCCTTCCTGTACCCTTTTCCAAAGGAGTCTAAAAGCTCTCATGGGTCATATAGGAGTTGGGGGCAGGGGCACTTCAGGGATTGCTCAGGATGGGAGGAGGAAGGAGGGTCCAAGGATCTCTGCCATGAGTCCATCCCCTATCCTCTAGAGCAGGGGTGGGGAGCCTCAGGCACAGGGGCCAAATGTGGCCCTTGGCTAGTTTCTATGTGGCCCCTTTCCAGTGCCTGGATTTGACCCTTAGATCCATTTTCTACCCCCAAGCACTGAAAAACTGAGCTCAGGATAAGGAAGCAGAGAGGAGGGCATTCAGACAAGGGTAGGGGACAGATCCACAGCACAGATCCATGATCTGGGCCCTCCTTTTCTTGAATAAACCCGGTAAGCACCCCTGGCCCCAACCTCGGAGCTCGTATTAATATTCAGTGTGGCCCCTGGAACAGAAAAGCTTCCCCACCCCTGCCCTAGAGCATACCCTCATCTCTGCTCCCTTCCCATGAGCTCACTCTTGCAGTGTTTGAGAGTAGAGTTGAAACCGGCAGCAAGATAATTGCTCACGGGTGGTTTTTGCAATTTCAAGCACAGGTTGTAGTCGATGCGACAGACATTTGAGCAACGTTCGAGTAACTCTTTTTAAAACAATTTTGGGTTGCTCGGTCCAGTTTTTCCACCCGGTTCATTCTGCTTGTTTATTTCATTCATTTCCACAACGAACAAGGAAGATGGGTGGAGCAAAAACTGGAAACGGATAAAATAAATCAAAACAACTCAAACCACCCTAAAAAACAAAACAAAAATGGGTCATTGATCAAGTAGCATTTGCTGCTCAGTTCGCTGGTTTCATTTGGATTCAACGGGTTTGCTCATTCTTGTCGGGTATGAACGTAGGGGCCGGATGAACGGGCCAGAGTCAGGAACTGGAAAGAGAGCCAACAAAAAAACTGCTGTGGCGTTGATTTGGCCCACAGGCCACCGTTTCCTCAGGGACGGCCAGGTGCAGCTAGGTTGGAATCAGTCTGGCAGCAGAACATCTTCATGCAGAGAGAGACTTTTGTAGCCCAAGAAGCTTTCCCAATCGAATGCAACCATCCTGACCATTAATGCTTAACAGGATTGTCCATCTTGCCTGTGTCTCATTAATTGCTAATGACGTGAGACCTAATGACTCGAGAGGCTTAGTCAATCCAATCTCATCCTTTCGATTCACATTTCCATTTTAGTTAGAAAATTCATAACACCCTCAACGAGATGTGACTGAACCACATGTCCAAGTAGAGCTTGATCTTTCATTACCTTTCCAATCCCTTGGAGTCAATTCAAATGATTTAATAAAAAACAAAAAACCCTCCTATTCTGCCGCTGAGCAAAGGCCAGAGATTCAAAAGGTGCATAATTTCTAGAAATTTTAAATGAAAAGATCGATCTTGGACTAGTAACTTTTCATTAACCTTGGATTGCTTGGTTTATATTCTTGGCCATGAAATAATTCCAGTGGCTTAAAGCAGGGGGAGGAAGGAATCACTTGTTCAAGAGCAGAATTGCTTCAAGTGCGTGCAGAACACCAAATGCTACAACGCCTCGACAAATGCCAGGGTCAACAACTTGCAACCGCTGCTCCCGTCAGTGCCATAGGAAGACTGTGGTGGGCATAGGTTCATGTCCTTCCCAGCTATGGGACCCCCTAAGGGCGCAGCTAGGTTCCCCGCACAGAGGGGTTGATGCCACCCTGGCTCCCAACAAGTCCCCCGCTCTCCCCAGAACAGCTTGCCAGGAGGGAAGTTTTAAGAGCGGGCAGTGCCAGCACTCCACGCCCCCCTCTGAAAACTGCCTTCTTGGGACGGCCCTTTGCAATCAGCCCGAGCACCGCTAGGACACTGAGTGGGCAGGAGCAGAGAGAGTTGGCCTTTCTCCCTCCCCTGCCCACTCTAAGAATTGTTTAGCGGTCCTCAGACTACTTGCAAAAGCCCCCCACCGCCAGTGTTCAGGGCCTAGGCTCTGCTGAGCCCCCTTGCCACCCCCACCCCCCCGAGTCCAGTCCCATACATCCCCCCTCACCAAGTCATTCCATCATCTCCACATTGGCACCTCAAGTGCTTTTTCCTGGGAGGCAACTAGGAAAGAGGCGTCCTGGAATGACGAGGTGCTGGAGGTTTTAATACCAGTCTTTTTGTCTCTCTCTCTCTCTCACCTGAAAGGAAGACAGTGGGATTTGACACCCAAAGAGGGACTGTCCCTCCTAGACAGGGACTGCTGAGAGGTGTGTGTCACATGGGAGACAGGGGTGTATGCCGCCGGAATGTGTAAGCAAGAGGAGCAGCTCTCAGCCCCCAAACGTAACCCAGTCCTGACTGCAAGCAATCCAGGTACTCGATTACGACTGAGAGCTACAGTCTCTCGGTGGCAGCATTCCATTAGGAATCAAGCTTGACCTCTAACACAGCAAAAAAACACGGGTGTGAATTCAGCGTATACCCTGAAACAGGCTTACATTGCCTTTTAAGCTCTTGAATGCCAAGGGATAAGAGTCATTCACAGCTGGCTCGAGCCAAACTCCCCAGAATTAAACAAGACCGCTTTCCCATGGCAGGTAGCACTTCAGCTGCTTTTGGAACGGACAAACTGTTTACAAGACTCTTTAAACAGATCTGGAGCTAGAGCCCGGCGTTGGGGGGGGGGGGAGACGGACCGGGGGGGCACAAATATAGACTCTAGCTAGCTGGCGAGGGTCCAAGGTTTCTGTTTAAGAGGGGGTTGTTGGTTGCTGAAGTCAACAAATAGATGCTGGGGGCACAGAAAGGATCTGCCAGGAGGGAACCTAAGCTTCACTGGGATCCTTCGAAGGGCAGGTTCAGAGCTGGTGAAATCAGAGGCTCACAGGAAAATTCACTAAAAGGCGGTTGCTGTATCGTAAGCAATTAGAGGTGGGAATTCAGATTTGGATTAAATCCGTGACTGCATGTAACGAGCCGTTACGGATTAACCTGAACCACACCTGAACAGCGTGACAACAAGCCTGTTTTGGTTCAGTTCTAAACCAAAATAAAAAATATCTACAATAAAATAATAATATTACTGCACCTGTGCAAAATGGCCACCGGACCGTTCTGCACATGCAGGCCCTTTTCCAAAACGGTGGCGACAGCCTCCAGCTGAAGACATCCAGCATGACCTCTGCATTCCAGAGGTTGGTCATCTCTCTACGCTCGAGTTGCCACCTTTCCCGACGGATTATTGCCTTCAAAAGGGGGCAAAGCCATGCTGAAAGAAGTGGGGTACAGGGACATCCCCCCCGCCCTCCACTTCAGATGTGGCTGTGTCCCCTGCAGGCATCACGATGTTCGGATGCAACCATGTTACAAAGGGGTGGGGCAAAAGGACATTTGCTCCATTTCTGATGGGGCCGAACCCTCCTCAGAGCGTTCTGATGTTAGGACACTGGGCGGAGCCATGACAGAAAAGGGAGGAGCCTCTAGGGATGTGCGAACGCGGTTCAGAAGTTCGGACCGAACTCAAATAGTTCGGTTGACCGAACCGAACTTTCGAACCGAACTCGAATTCGACCGAACTGTTCGGTCGAATCCGAACCAGTTCGGAAGGCAAAAAAACCCGGTTTTGAATGTACGAATTTGGTTCGGAAGTTCGGAATTCAACCGAACTTGAATAGTTCGGTCAACCGAACAGAACTTTCGAACCGAACTCGATTTTCGAACCGAATTTCCGAACTCGATTCTGTTCGCACATCCCTTGGAGCCTCCTTGCCCCACCCCTTTTAATAAATTATAGCTGCACCCCTGATATCCTGGGGAAATAAGGGCTCCACCAAGACTGGAAATGATGCGTCAATAGTCAGAAGTGTCCGGTCAAACACATTCCTCCCTCACAAGAGTGTCACAAGTCCTAATTAATAAAACCAGAACTGGGGAAACTTTTCCCTCCCAGAGGTCATTTTGAAATTTAGGACAAGCTCAAAGGGCCATACAGAAGTTGGGAGGGGGGTGCTTATTTATTTAATTAATTTTTACCCTGCCCTTCCTGCAAACAGCTTGGGGCGGCTTCCAAACACAAAACATATATTCCTTAAGGGGTGCCCTTAGGAAGAGGAGGGTTCAGATCATGGGTTTATCCCCTATCAGTGTGTGCAGGCTCTCATCTCTGTTCCTTTACCCTGAGTCAGTCTTTCAGTGCTTGGGGGTAGGAAGTAGATCCAAAGGTCAGATCCAGGAATTGGAAAGGGGTCACATAAATACTAGTCATGCACTGCATTTGGCCCCCACCCCACCCCCAGGTGTGAGATTCCCACCTCTGGTTATAAACAGAATGAGCGTTCCTCGGGTTAGACATGCTTATGGAAGGGTTGTTGGGAGACTACACTAATAATAATAATAATAATATAGGACCCTCTAGGTTCACAGCACTTTTCCGTCCCAAGCACTTTACAAACACGATCCTGCTGTGCCTTAAGGCTGCCGAAGGAATGAGCCCAAAGTCGGTTTAAACAACAAAAGGCAAACCCTGACCTCATCCAGGAAGCTCTTCCGCTGTGCTTCTCGGTAGCTGCCTGCCAGCTCCGTACACGACAAGAGGATAAGGTGAGGTTTTTGCCATTCCGCCCCCCTGGGCATTCTTCCTTCAAGCTAATTCCACAGCATACCTGACTGAACAGCCACAGAGGGGCTGGGACAAGCCTTCGCTTGAAGCCAGAGGTGACAGGTGAGTAGAGGGAGGCTTCCCAGGCTCTCTCCGTGCCGGAGAGAAGAAGATGTTTCATTGACGCTGCCTAGCTCAACTGTTGATCTAACCGTTCTCTGGAGGAGTTCCTTCACCCTACTGCTCAGTTCTGTTCTTACAGGAGAAAATGGGGCTGGCAAGCAACACATAGGCCCAGCAGGGAACGTTTGGCCGTGTCAACAATAGGATTAACAGCGTCACTCCGAGCAGAGGTGGATTCTCGAGGCCTGGGGCCCAGAAATCATTGCCCCCAGCCAGCACCCTGGATGGAAAACTGCCAGTGTTGCCGGAGAGGCACTCCCTTTCTTGGCTGCTGCAGGAAGGAGGCCGGTGAGGTCCCAGGACTGTTGCTGTGAATGCCCCCTGTAGGACAGAGCTGCAGCTTGCCCATCACCCTTTCTCTCTTTGCCCGTGGTTTTCAAACTATGTTCCCTGGGGTTCTATGAAGGGTCGCTAGGAGTTCGGGAGCGGGGGCGGGAATGTAATGGCAGATGCATTTAAAAAACAACAACAACAACAAAAAACCCTTATACATACTTATTTTTGAAATCTTACCTCAGTCTCCCTAACCCTACCGGGCCAGTTCATCTTTAAGGGCACGGGGGTGTGTCTTGGAGGCATTGGCGTGGCAGAGCCTTAGCAAGAGACAACAGCAGTGCAAAGCAACAAAGCAGCTGAACGGGGGTGGGGAGATGCTTGGCGCCTGACTGCCCCTGCTCTTGGGCAGGCAGCTTCACCGCCCTCAACTCATCGGTGTGGTAGAGGAGAGGGACGGAGACGTTAGGAGCAGGGCTTCAGTGGAGGAGCCCAGCCACTGAAATTGGCCTCCTGGCGGTGACTCTCCCCACACCAGGCCAATAGGGGAGGAAAGGGGGTGGGAGCAGAGACAGCTTAACGCCGGCCCTCAATTGTCGAGATGGGAGCAGGCGGATAGCATTAGCTGTGCCCCCTGGTTCTTCTTTAAATGAAAAACACAACTTCAAGCTTTCTCCCCGACCCAGTTCCCTCTTGCTAACAGCAGAATCAGGAGAATTTGAAAAACCAGCTTGTTCTGTCGCAAGCCAGATCTCCAAGGTAAACGGTGGGAGGCATAAACAGTTTGCGTCAGCACCGACTCCGGAGATCCCAGGTCAGCTGGTCTATATTCCATACTGCAGAAGTGGTACACAAGAGGGGAACCCTTGTGGCGGCATCCTTTAAGAGGACGATGGCAAAACAAGGCATCGCGTGTGTTTATAACTGGAACCTCTTCAGGGATATCAGCGCTAAGGGTTTGAAAATCCTGAGTCAAACTTTCATAGTTGTGACAGGATTTGTGCCCCCCCCCCCCCCCCCGCTTGGGTCATGTTTTCCCCTCCCCCTCCAACCAAAGCTTGGGCCCCAGGGCAAATGTCCCTCCTGTCTCTATGGGAACTTGACTCAGGATTTTCAATAACTTAGTGTTGATATCCCTGAAGAGTTTCTAGTGGTGCCATCATTTTACCATCGTCCTCCTAAAGGATGCCATCACAATGGTTAATACCTTGTGCACTGCTTTAGAGACCAGCTGACCTGGAATCTCCTGAGTCAGCGCTGAAGCAAACCGTTTACGCCTCCATTTAGCTTGGAGATCTGGCTTGCGACAAAACAAGCTGGGTTCCCCCCCCCCCCGCCAAATTCTCCTGATTCTATTGATAGCAAAAGGGAAAAGGGGGAGAGATTCATTGTGTTTTCATTTTTAAAAGAACCAGGCGCGTAGCTATCATAGGGACAAGAGGGACATTTGTCCCAGGGACCAAGCTGGGGCAGGGGGGCACAAATCCTGTCCTGTTGCAGCGTGGTGGCAAGGGGGCGACAGAGCTAAGCAGAAACGTCTGCAGTGCGCTGCGCGCATGGGCCCCAACTGGCAGGCGGCACAGGACAGAACAAGCACCGCCGGCCCGAGGCAGGCAGCTCAGTCATAGTCTCCAGGAATCTTGTGCAGCACGTGGAGGGAGGGAGAGGCTCTGGGGAAGGAAAGAGGGGAGGGGTGGGACTGGGGAAGAGGATGGTGATGGGGGGGGGGGTTTCCATTTCCTGCGTCTGGGCCTATTCCAACCTAGCTACACCCCCCAAAAGAACGTCATTCACAACCCGGGACTACGTGCCACTGGCACAATAGAGCACTGAATCCCATCAGAGAGTGGTTTTTATGCAACATTCATTTTATAATCACTGCATCGCTAACACTACCTAACAGAACACACCGATTTAAAGCTTTCTTTCAAATGCAAATCCATCTTTCAAGACGGCCAAATAGTTCATCTAAATGCCATTAGTTTTTTGGCTGAAGCAGGAGATTTGCTTATTTAGAGCCCTTGGATTCAGCTGGATACTCTCTTTTAAAAAAACACACACACAAATCGTAAGCTCTTGCTTTCCCGCAGGGAAGGAGGCGATATGGGGTCCTAACGCATTAGCTCCTTAGAAACCAAAGGGCAAATCAGGGACTATGTGTTTGCTCTGGCTGACTGGTTCTAAACCCCAGGTTTTGCCTGTAACAGAAAAGGAGTTTGGGGTTCAACCAAAAGCTGCGCCCTGACCCCACACTTCCTTATGGCAGTTCTCCACAGTGTCAAGGGGACGCTCTTCTTCCCCCAGGGGTCTCTCATGGGGGGTCCCACAGAGTTCCAGCTTGTCCCCCCTCTTGTTCAATGTCTATATGCAGCCGCTGAGGGAGGTTGTGCGTAGATGGGGGGGTACAATGTCCTCGATATGCTGATGAGACTCAGCTGTCCCTCTCCTTTTCATCCAACCCAGGCCCGGCAGTCTCGGTGCTTTCCCGGTGTCTGGCGGCTGCAGGGGACTGGATGAGGACTAGCCAACTGAAGCTGAATCCCAACAAGACAGAGGTGGTGCTCACTGGTGGGGCTGGTGAGCTGGGTGAGGGGGGATTTCCCGTCATTCGCCCGGTTTTGGCACCTTACGTGCAGAGCCTGCGGGTGCTCCTGGTTCCACAGCTGCGCCAGGATGTCCAGGTGTCAGCTGTGGCCCGGAGCACTTTTTGCTAATTATATCTGGTGAGGCGGTTCCGCCTGTATGTTTCGGATGCCGATCTCGCCACCATCGTCCATGCATTTGTCACCTCGAAGCTGGATTACTGTAATGCCCTCTATGTGGGGCTGCCCATGGTGATGGTCCAGAGACTGGAGCTGGTGCAGAATGCGGCAGCCCGTTTCTGTAATGGGATGGGTCGCCGAGAGCACATGACACCGGTGCTCCAATCTCTGCACTGGCTGCCTATAGTCTTCCGGGCCTGATTCAAGGGGCTGATTTTGACCTACAAAGCCCTAAACAGTCGGGGCCCTGGCTATCTGAGGGATCACCTCACTTCCCTGGCTCTAGGGCGGCTCCTGCAGTCGTCGGGGGGCGCCGTCCTGGAAGTTTCACGGTATCAACGAGTGGGGACCGACAGGTAGGCATTCTCAGCGGCTGCACCGGCGCTGTGGAACTCGCTCCTTGTGGGCGTCCGTCTCAGCCCAACTCTCCCCATTTTTTGCCATGAGCGTAAGACGTGATTCTTCCACCAGGCGTTTGGTGGAGGGGATGGTTATGGGGAGGTTTAGGGGCAGGGGGGCGGGGTTGGTTATATGCTTTTTTTCCTGTACATTTCTGCCTTGTTCTTATGGATTTTTATAATTATGTTTTAATCTTTCTGTGTTTTAATGTATATATTTGACAGTTGTCAGCCGCTCCAAGCTGCCGGAGGCAGGATATAAATGAATAAATAAAACTTCAACCCTGTTGCTACCAAGAAATTAACAATCTACTTAGCATTCTTCACCCTAGTGCTTTTCCCAAAGGGAAGGGCACTGAAATCACCTTGACCGGTGCCTTTTCCCTCCTTGAAATTAGTCCAAAGTCCATCGGTCTAAGAGGTACACTCAGGAAGGAGGAAGGAAGAGGTGGGTCCAGGTCATCATGGATCTGTGCCATGGATCCATCCCACATCTTCCCTCCCTTGGGGTATAGATTGGATCTTTTGCCACATCCAGGAACTGGGACCAGGTCAAATAAGAAACAGCCGTGGGTTGGATTTGGCCCATTGGACAGAAGTTCTCCACACCGGGCCCTGGCATTGGCATTTAAGGACTGCTTAAAGAACAAAGCCCCCACATTCCATCCTGCGCGGCCACGCAACACAGTCGTGCCTGCATCTTGGTAGCAGATGAAAGGATTACCGAGTTACAAAGGTATGTCTGCATTTCTCGGTTTTTTCCAGTGCTGATCACGACCGGTCCTTGAGGAACCTTGGACTAATTTGACACCCGATTCCATTACAATCTGTCCCAAGAGGCTAACTGCTTTATGTCAAATGCCAGTCAGCAGCAATTAAATTATAGAAAGCTATTTAGGACCATGAGAGGGACCAAAAAAAAAAGGGGAGGGGGAAAGAGATTTGCAAAAGCAGTAGCAGAAAGCAGGCAGATCATTTTAAGCAGTGCAAAGTCTTTGCCAACAGTCAGATTGGCTATTCCTGGTAGTGCCAGTCAGACTGAAAAAAGAAAATTCATCACTCGGACAAGACAGTGAAACAGAGCTGATAGGATCAAGCATATAAGCTGTCCACTGAAATGCTGGGTCGGATTGCTGGTCCGGCTAGTTCAGTCCATCTCCTCACATGGCCAGCAAAATCGGATATTTCACAAAGAGGGGATGGGGTGGAATCCTCATCGTGTTATACGGTGCATTTTTCCACCAAGCCCTTTTGTCAATTACATCCAGAAGCTTGGGATTTGATCATCTAATGCTTAATTTGTAAAACAGAGGTGCCAGGGCTGCTCTAGGACTGGAGCAAAACCATCATTTCATCTTCACCAAAAAAAAATTCCACATTTTTGGAAGATTGGCCAGAATTGTGCTGCAGATTTATGCTGTAGTGGAATTCTGTCTGAAGTTCCAAATGTAAGGTGCTGCCATTCTGCATCCCATGGATGCACAACATCCGCCATTCTTCTATGGATGGCCATGGTGCCTTCCGTAAAGGGAAGGGCACTGGAATCACCTTGACCGGGGTGGGGAGCCTTTTCCTTCCCAAGGGCCACTTTGAAAAGGTATACAAGTGCCGTAGTGCCTAGGAAGTGTGCTCAGGAAGGGGAGGGTCACAATCATGAGGGCAGGGTCCGATGACTTCAGGACGCTGCCCGGTTGTACCTCATACTGTGCATGCGCAAAAAGACGGCACCCGTACTGCCTGTGCAGTATGGCAGAGGGGAGAAGGGGACTGACATTTGGGGCATGCACAGTACAGGGGGAAAGCAATCCAGTCATTCCAGCGAAATGCAGACCAAATCATATTCTGGCCCATAGAAAACGGAATCCAAGGCAGCCCTAGCCTAAGGGTATGGAGAGGCTGATGGAATTGCCCTGCGAGGCTCCCCTATGGGCTTCAAGGGGACTGCTCTGGAGTAAGCCAGTGCGGTGTCGCGGAGAAGGTGCTGGGCTTGGACCTGAGAGATGATGGATCAGGGGTCGAATCTCACCCTAGCCAATGAACTCATCGGGTGGCCTTGGGCAAGTCACAACCTCTCAGCCTCATTTCCTCATCGGTAAAACGGAAATGTGTGTCTATCTGTCCGTGTTCCCTTCACCCTTGTCCATCTTAGATTGTAAGCCCACGGGGCAGGGACCTGAAACTCTGTGACTGTCAAGTGCTGTGTACGGCTAGTTGTGCTAGAGAAATGAGTCGTAGTAGTAAGTGGCTGGGGGATCAGGGCCTTGGTATGGATGCCACTATGAACCCAAGCCAAGGCCCACAGACTGATGGCTGTTAGATCAAGCTCTCTACGTGCTTCACGTAGGAGGGATTTAAGACAAGCGTTAAGATGCTACCTGTTTGGGAGCCTGTTCCAACATGTTTGGCCCATCACCCTGCCTTGATAGAAACAGCCTGGTAAATATGTCAAAGTAAATGCATTAGTGAGCTCTGCAGGGGGTTTCTTGTGCAATGCTAAAGGCACTTCTAGCCTCTAACATGCTGTGGGGCAGGGTGTGTGTGTGTGAGAGAGAGTGGCAAAGCCATGGGCACTGGGAGTGGGGAGGTAAGGGGGTGCATTTACACTCCCCCCACCTTTTGATCCTTTCAGGCAGGGGGCAGGGCTGCACTGAGCAGAGAGGCAAAGAGGCCCCCCCAACTCCCCCTTTCCGAGTGCCGTGACATCATGACACTCAGAAAGGGGCGTGGCCATGTTGGGCTGCTGGGGGCAAAGGGATGCTCTCAGCCCCCTGCACCTCCCTGAATTCCTCAGGCACTCAAGGAACAAGGAAGGGATGGGGACTGCCCCAGTTCCCGCTCCCCGTTCTGCCACCACATCCACCGTAGCTTTCATACGAGGTGTATCCAAATCCTTGCTCCCCTGACAATAGTCTTTGCCGCTCCTTTGCTCCTCGGGCTACGTAATGGAGCACAAAGCTGCAGTAGATCTGGGTGGCCGGACTTACGCTGCTTGGGGTCCACCGGGCCACGACACCAGCCACGGTCAGCGTTAACCCCCGAGGACGCAGTCAGGAGCCCCTCCCTAGCTCATCATGGGTCACGGAAAGGCGGCACAGGGGCAGCGAAGGAAGGGGGTGTGCGGACGTTGCACGGGGGCAGTTGCAACCCATTGGCTTCCAACTGGTCCCGCCCCTTCTGAGCCCTTCAGCCACGGCACAGGGGCAAAACAGAAATGGCAAGGGCAAAAGGGGGCTTCCCCACTCCTTTTTGATGGGTCTGTCATGGATTTCTATCCATCCGTATCTGCTCTTTGCGGGCAGTTAGAGTTTAATCCATATCAATCCATGCTGAACCACAACAGGCGTGTGGTTCGGTTACAAATCTAATAAACCTGCAGTCTTGGTGCTGACCCATTCGTTGCCTGCCTGCTGTCGGGGGCTAGATGAGGATGAGTTATTATTAATTATTATTATAAGCATTTATATAGCGCCAGCGATGTACCTGGTGCTTACAAAGAATAAGATAGACACGCCCGGGGGCTTACAATCTAAAGACAGGGGGAAGGGAGACAGGGAAGGGGGAACAGAAGGAGAGACAAGGGATGCGACATTCATGAGGATGCGAGAGCTCAGGTAGACGTTCTTGGCTTGGTTACAGTAAATTGGGAGTTTGCAGATAACAGGTGCTTGGCAGGAGTTCGGAAGGGCCGAGCGGAAGAGGTGGGTTTTGAGGAGGGAGTTGAAGGCGTGGAGGGCGGGGACAAGGTGGAGTTGATGGAGGCTGAATCCAGACAAGACTGAGGTGATGATGGTTAGCCGACCTTGTGACCTGGAGGGGATTGGGACTCCTGTTATTGATGGAGTCCAGCCCCCTCTGGTCAATCAGGTCCACTGCCTTGGAGTGCTCCTGGACCCCTTGCTCTGCCGGAATTGCCAGGTTGCTGCAGTGGTCAGGAGCACTTTTCACCAACTCCATCTGGTGAGAAGGTGGTTGCCTTTTTCTCTCCCATTCTGATCTGGCCGCCCCTCACCCCTGCTTTCCTCACCTCGAGAGGAGACTAGTGCAGTGGGGGCTGCCCTTGATGACTGTTCGGAAGCTGCGGCATTGACTCCAAGGCAGCCCTGCAACCTGTATTTCTCATACATGCCCTCTAAAATGTGCGTCTCTGGCCACCCTAGGTACACATATGCCCCAACTAAAACAACAAAGTCTAGGTTGGTACTTGGTACAGTTCTTCATACCCGCCCTGGGGCTGCAGCAGCCCATAGCTGGCTGACTGTGTCCTAGTGACTGGCCACCCTCTCCCCAATCCTCCGCCGCCTCGGTTCAGTTTTCTAACAACAAGCCAATTCTTGCCAGGTACTTTGGGCAAGCTAAGCCCGCGGGTCTCCCAGCCAAGCGGATGAGCTCACTCCAGCAAGATAAGATCAGGCTGGGGCTAAGCTTACAGCAAACGAAAGTATCCATTTTATGGGACAGCAAAGCACCTCCGCACAGCAGGAAGGGAGCTGGCACGGTTCCCAACAAGCAGACAGGTACGGGGGAGGCGACATCCTAGCGGAACTGGGAGAAAAATTGGGGCCATCCTGCCTGACACCAAAATGCACGAGAAGTGCCCGGTTCCTGCTCTCCTGCAAGCTGCGTGTTGCGCCTGATTGCAGCACAACTGCCCCTCAAGGGACAGACTCCTGCCCAATGGACCAGCCCTGGGTCTGGTACCCTTGCACCCTGGCGACCCCTAGAGACTCCCCCCAACCTCCCATTGCGCAACCTCATCCAAGCACCCGCCTCCTGTGACTTTCCTGAGCTCAGTGCCTCGGATCAGACTCGCCTGCAGCAGCCGGCGCTTGGCACTTACCCACTCAGGGCTCCAGCTCCTCACTCTCAGACCGAGCTGGGCTAGGACGGAGCAGGCAGCGCTTGAAACCGGGCGAGATCCTTCCCAGAGCGGCCGAGCTGCTGTTTGCTCCCGGCAGAGTGGGGAGCGGGTGAGCCCTGCTCTTCTCTGCCGCAGGGGGCGCTCCGGAGCAGGCAGAAGCGAGGGGCGGGGGGAGGGCAGATGGTGCGTCGATTGAAGTCAAGCGGGGGGTGCCTCTTTCCCAGGTTAGCTTAGGCAGCCGCGCGGGGGCATTTAACTCTTCCCAGCAGACAGGCTGTCTAGGTTAGTACTTGGTACAGTTCTTCATACCCGCCCTGGGGTATGAAGCATACCCCAGGCTGGTTAGGGTTGCCCCCTCTATACACGTGTTTAAGGAACACTTATGGGGAAAATACATGTTCCAGGGCCTGCATAAGGTGCCAATGCAAGCCCTGGAACATGTATTTTTTCATAAGTGTTCCTTAAACATGTGCCCAGGGGGCAACGCTAAGGCTGGTATCTGGGTCAGGCAAGGCAAAACAGCCCTGCCTGAGAGCCCCCGGCATCCCCCCCTCCCGGGGCTTTTCCTTTGCTGGGGCTGGGCTGCTGCCATGCTGCTCGCAGCCCCAGGGGCACGATGGCGTGTGTCTTTCAGGTATGGAATGCGCGGCCGGCATGTCAACAAGCAATGACACACACCGGGGGCAGGGGCAGGGGCAGGGGCAGGGGCAGGCGGAGAAAGAGCGGCTTGTTTTCTCGGACAACTCCCCCCCTCCATGCATCCGATCTGGAAACGGGGTGGGAAGCATCTAGGGCACCAGATCAGTGACGCTATGGAACTGAGAGGGGATCCCGAGTAAGGGAAAATACTCATGCTTTACGGAAGGGGGTTGAAATAAATGGCCATTCTGGTCTATAGCAGAGATGAGGAGCCTTCCCCCACCTCCCACGGGGGGCTGGAGTCTGCCCCCTCAAGGGGGGCAGAGGGAGAGCTGTGCAGACACTAGTGGGTAGTGGCTGGCATGCAGATGGGGGTGGGTTCTGTGGGCTACAGGCCAGAAACAGATCAAGGGTCGGAGGCTCCACCCAGCCACCCCTGATGTATGGGGGTGGGGGTAGAAATCTTTTCCAAAGTGGCCTGCAGGGTGAAAAGTAGTACAAGCTCAGCTGGGTGTGTAGGAGTTGGGGACACTTACGATGGGCATTCAGGAAGGGAGAAAGAAGCACCAGGACCCTGTGCAAAACCATTGAAGCCCTTTTGTGGCTGGGACAGGCTCACTCGTGGTGAGTTTTAGCAGGATTAGGTCCCCACCGAGCACTCTCTTCTAAACTTCCATGTTCACAGGCCCCAAAAGCTCTTGGGCAGGGACCATGTCTATCTTATTCTCTGTAAAGAACCAGGTACATCGCTGGTGCTATATAAATGCTTCTAATAAAATAATAATATAATCAGCCCTGGATGATCCCTTGATCACTGTTGCATGCGAGTGAGACACTCTGAGTTCCAGCCATGCTTTAAATTCGGATCTAAGGAATAGTTCAGATCTAAACATCCAATCTGAGTTTAAAGCGGGGCTGGAACTCGGAGTGCCTCCCTCCCACGCAACAGCGATCCGGGGCTGTTGATACGGCTTCTGAAGCCCCGCAGACATCTGAGTTTAGAAGAGTTACATGAGAGTTCACCCACCTCTCTGGACCAGGCACACTCCCTCTGCAACCCAGGTATACCCTTGGCTCAACCCCCTCTGAGCCTTTACACAGATAGTCATTAACCAGGCATCACCCTCTGGCTCCTATTCACAGTCCTTCTCCCGGCTGTGGGTCAGGTCCAGTTCTTCCTGCAACCCACCAAGCCTCCTCACCCAGGCAACATCCTCTGGGGGGAACCGATTCTGAAGACAAAGCACACCCCCCCCTTTTATACTCTTGGGGTATTTTCAGACGCTATGAGATCACAGTCAACCACAGTGACTCCCCTGTGGTGGCTGTGATTGCTGTAATGTCTGATGTGCAGATGTTTACCCCAGTGAACCTCCAGCGGGAAACACATTGACCCCGATTCTGGACCTCCAGCCGCCTGGAGGTCCAGAATCATGATGGGATCGGGCCCCAACCGTGGTTGAATTGGCCACGATCTGGAAAGGACCGAAGGTAACGTGTTACCTTCAGCCCTGCCGGATCGTGGTCCTGATCACGGGACGTGATCGGACGCAGTGGCCGCTGCGCCCACCCGTCTCCTGGAAGGTGGGCGGCTGGGGGAGCAGGGCTGTGTGGCCACATATCGTGCCGCGCAGCCCCTCCCCGATCCCCCTCTAGAATCAGGCCGGCACGTCTAAAGGACGGATGGCCGGACTCCTGACTGGGATCCGAAACGGATTCTGGTCTGTGGTTCAGCGTGGCGGGCCTCCGGGCCCGTCCTGTCTGAAATTACCCTTAGACTGGCTCGTGCCACGCCCAGCACAGCTACAACCCCGTAGCGTTCTGTGTAGCACAGGCAGCCGCACTAGCACCTTCTTCCAGGCTGGTGCTACCTCCCTCTCTTACAGGGACCGTAGCCTGTAGGGACTCTGCCCTGCTACAAGCCTTGATCCCACAAATTGTTCCTGATGGGAAGGCTCCTGCCCTGAGCCCAGGAGAAGGGGAAGAGGATGGTGGGTGGGGGGGTGTCTGCCACAAATACTGTCAGATAAAAGGAAGTCAGCTGGATACTTTCCAGCAGATAAAACCTATATCCCAGTTCTGATAAGTTATTCTGTAACTAACTGGTCACTCCTGTAACAGTTCTGGTTAATACACCACCTTTCAGTTCTGATCTCCATGCAAGTAATAGACAGTGATGGTAAAGAACCAAACTTGTTATGTTGCCAGATGGATCTCATTTCAGAGCTCCAGGGGCCAGGGATGGGGCAGTCCAGCCCCTGGGTGATTTTTATTTGGCTCCTTTCCAATTGCTTCATCTGGCCCATGGATCGAGTTTTACTCAAGTACTGAGTGAACTTGGGGGAGGAGAGCTCTTCTCACTTTCCCTATGCTGAATACCCCCCTGAAGCATCCCCAACTCCTATGCGCTGCCCAGAAGTGCTCCCTGGTCATTGTCCTACGTCAGAACCGGCATGGAACGCAGAGTATAATGCTTCTACCTACCCCTGCGCGCATTGAATGAAGTGTAGCTTGCTAGGAGCCTGCTTGAAGAAGCCCATTGCCTATTCTGTTGCAATAGTGAGTAGACTTCAGTGTAATCCACTCAAGACACAGTTGCAATGGGCAATGGTAAAAAAAAGGATCGTTTTGTGGGGGTGGACAAATCCCGAGGCCTTCATAGGGTTGCCAGGTAGCCGTTTTCAGTTTAAATGGGTAGAGAAGTCCGCAGGTATCTGAAAGACTGCCTCTTCCCTTATGTTCTGTCGCGGCCTGTGAGGTTGGCTGAAGGCAGCCTCTTGCGAGTGCCAACTGCCCGTGAGGTTCATCCAAGGAGGGGATGCAGAGGCATTCCTGTTGGCTGCTGTCAGTGGGTGAGGGGAAAGGAGGGGAATGCAGATTCACTCCCACACGCTCACGCCACACACACCAGCTCTGCCTCCATGGGGAAGGGGGAAATTGCCCATCAGGATAGTGTGGTGGCCCAATACGTCACAGAGAGATGGGGCCTTTATCATCATAGGACACAGAGCGGAAGGGAAGGCCAGACAGACACACACCACTTGCTCTACTGAGAAGAGGGGGAAAGGGAATGTACAGTGAAGGAATGAGTGAGGGATAACACAGAAAGGGCCTTGGTTTGAGGGGAGAAGGGAAATAACACACACCAGGAAAGGGGAGGAGCCCAGGTTCGGGGAAAGGTCTTGCACGTTGCCAATTGGTCTCTCTCTCACTCCAGCTCTGTCTCACAAAATGCCACAGGAATAGGTGAACAGGGAACAAATACGCCACACACTGCCCCCTAAGTATACACAAGCACCTCCCTCCAACACACAATGTTAATAGCACGTAGACAATCACAACATTTAGCTTTGGGGCCAGCTTCTCGCTCCGAAGTTCCCTGCGCCGGCTTCAGAAGAGCTAGGCATGGCTCCTGGCATGCTCTAAGGCACACGGAGCGCCACAATGGCTGCACTGGTGGCCCCGCCCCCTGCGCCTAGGCATTGCAGGGTCGGTTGCCCTGGCAATGGGTTGCGGCGGCGACGCATCCCCTGCTGTACTGGGCCCAGGAGTGCGGGGACTGGGAGGCGAGTCCCCCCGGCTAGCGTTGCCACACCACGGCCCCTGGCCCTGATGCTGTTCCACACTTATGGAGCTCTCTCTCCTTGGAGATCCGTGTAAGCCCAAGCCTGCTTACCTTTTGGAAAAAATATTTATTTATTTTATTTTTAAAATTTGCTACCCCGCCGCTCCTGCCACAGGCAGCTCGGGGCAGCTTACAATTACTAAAAATATCAGAATTAAAACAACACACAAAAGGAGGAATTAAAACAAAACATAAAAGGAGGAAAAAATATGATCTTTTTGTTTGGCCCGGCCTTTGGTGTGCTAGGATAGAGTTAGGTGGGATTGGGGAAAGGGGCTAGAGAGGTTGGTGGGTGGAGCTTATGGCTTTTAAACAGTTTTTAATGTTTTTTTTATATATGTTTATATTTCTTAATTTTTCTTACGCCACCCTGAGCTTTTTGGGGAACGGTGAGATAAAATTGAATAAATAAATACATAACAGTTGTGCAAGAGCCTACAACGTTTGAGATGAAGATAAAGTAGTTCAGATGCTTTTATTGGACCAATATCTGTGGTGAGTATACAAGTACCAAGCCAAGCGCGTGCACCTGATACCTCGCATCTTCGTGAATGTTACACTCCTTGTCTCTCCCTCTGTTCCCCTTTCTTCATCTCTCCCCCCTCTGTCTCTCAGACTGTAAGACCTAGGGCAGGGACCGTATCTATTCCATTACTTTGTAAAGCACCAGGTACATTGCTGGCACTATATAAATTATTATTATTAACAAACATTTATATAGCGCCAGCAGTGTACCTGGCACTTTACAAAGTAATAAAATAGACACGGTCCCTGCCCCTAGGGCTTACAATCTGAGAGACAGGAGCTGGGGGAGAGACTTAGGAAGGGGAACAGAGGGAGAGACAAGGGGTCTAACATTCATGAAGATGCAAGGTCTCAAGTGCACGTACTTGGCTTGGTTACGATGAGAATGACAGCAGACAGGTCCATGCGGCAGGGATAAGGGTAAACCGATCGTAGGTATAGGAAATAGTGGCTCAGCAGGATAGAGTCAGACAGAGCAGAGCGAAAGAGGTGAGTTTTAAGGAGAGATTTGAAGGTATGAAGGGAGGGGGCAAGGCTTGCTAATAATAAATAAATAAAATAATAATAATAAATGCTTTCAGGCTACACAAGGCCCTTCCTCAGGCAAGTAAGAAGTCAGAACCATAGATGATCCAGTAAAAGATCTCATCTGAACTACTTTGTCTCCATCGCTTGACATTTGAGACCAACAGGACACCCACGCTCTCTCCAGATTACAGCCTTGCCGGTTTAAATGTCTCTGTGTTGACCATCTCTAGCTCTGAAGACCGGGTAGTAGCTTCCTCTACAGAATATAATGCTCTTCTTCCCTCAGCAGAAAGGCTCTCAGCCCTTTCCAGATTAGGATCACTCGAAGTAGCCGTATTAAAAGGATCACTGGCATTGTCAATGTCCTCTGCAAGTGTTTCTCTCCAGCAGCAATCGCTGTTAACACAAAGGCAAAAGGTGGAGCATTCCCTGGGCCATGTACTGCAGACTATTCATTTAGAGCCAGACCCAGAATCAGCGGTAGTTTCACTGCTGATCAACAGACGAATACCCTCACTGGCACCTGAGAGCACCAGCATTTAGTTCCATTCCCTTCCATGGGACTCTTGCCCATACTAAATACTGGCATTATCCAAGCCAAGAATGTGTGCCTGAGTTCTTGCATCCTCATGAATGTTGCATCCCTTGTCTCTCCCTCTGTTCCCCCTTCCCTGTCTCCCCTCCCTGTCTTTAGATTGTAAAATCTCAGGCAGGGACCGTGCCTATCTTGTTTTTTGTAAAGCCCCAGGTACATCGCTGGTGCTATATAAATGCTTATAATAAAATAATAATAAATAATAATAAATAATAATAATACAAGCCTGTGTGCACATGTGCATGTGTGTGAAAACGTATGACAGTTTTTGTAAGCAAACACTAGACTGGGAGAATTGGTAAAGGGATGGGACTAGGGGGGCCCCCGCAAATACTAAGGTTGGCCCTGTATCTTGGGAGAACTATTTGTGTTGTACATGCACAGACACACAAGCCCACCCTCCAACTCCGGAATCTGGGCCTTGACATTAGCTGCCTTTCTGTGACTGGCTGAAATCCACCCTCCCATCGAAAAAACACTGCTTTGGGACTTCCGATCAGTCCTGAATGGTCACGCTGGGAAAACCGGGCTTCCTTCCCTGTGAATTTTCTGTCTGATCTCCCCAAGGTTGGCCATTGTCCCCCCACCCTGTTCGGATTCCAAGGCATCTTCTTATTCTGAAGAGCTTTCTCCGAATGTTAGGTGTTTTTGAGGAAGGAGAGAGAGAGAGAGAGATTGCTGTGTTGGTCCTGAATATAAGAGACAGCGACAAAGTAGTTCAGATGTTATCTTTTATTGAACCAACTACCATTGGCAAGAGTATGCAAACTTGCAGGCCACAGAGCCCTTCCTCAGGCAAAGGCAGAGTTCTGGGTTGTTATTTTTTTTTTAAATGAGCACGGCAATAGGAGGGTGTGTGTGTGTGTCCATGGCCATTGACAGGCACTGCCACGGAGCACCCACGCAGGGGGAGTGCATGGGGAGCACTTGAAACAGGCATCCCGCATGGTGGCTGGGGGATAAACCGTAACCCACGTACTCCCCCTGCCATGGAGCGAGGGGGAGGGGGAAGTGTGCTGGGCTGGCCTTTGCAAGTGACATGTCCCTGGCCTGAGCACTGGGGAACCTGAGCTCCCGGCCAGTTCCTGTGACTTGCAAATGGTGCTTCCCCCGCCTGTAGTGCCTCGGAGCAGCGGCCTCGGTTGCTGGGGTGGTTGGCTGCTACCGTTCATATGGGCAAGGGCTCTGTGGCCGCCCGTTGCTGCAGAGCCATTGGGCTTGCCCTACACGGCACACTCCGGATTTCCTGCAGCACTCTGTGTGGGGTCATGAGCAGGGGCGCTGTGGTTCACGGGAGCATGCATTCAGCTGCTCCAACCTCAGGGGGGGCGGGCGGACGGGCAGCAGGCTCCGTGGCTCCTGGGTGGCCATGTGGGGTAGCATCTCGTCTAAAAACACCCTGAGAAACGCAGGAAAAGTAATGTCCATGAGAACAATCATTTGGTTTTCCCTGGTCCCACGTTCCAGAGATTGAGGGCAGGCCACTCCTGTGAAGTTGTGACTGCTTCGCCACATCACAACAAGGGAGAAAATCCTGGTGAGCTGTTCCTGCTTAACTAGCTGCACCTTCCAACACCTTCAACTCCCATAGAACACTCCCCAGAGGCAGACGCAATCCACAGCGGCACTTTGCCCTGGATCTCTGACCCACAGGGCAGGGCTCAGCCACCGCTGCGATTCTGAGCCCACCCATGCCTGCAGAAAGCTTGCTGGCGGGGGGGAGGGGGGGCGGCGCTGCGTTTGAGAATGGTTTCAATGACCTGTTTGGCAGTGGTAGCAGCACCAGGCTCCAGCCCCATCAAACTTTACCTGGGACTGAGCCAGCCCAGGTGCTGAAGTAGAGCTAGGGAGGAGGGACCTAGAATGGGAGCTCCACCGGTCTTTCCAAAAAACCTTCATTAATTGCGGCCATGTGGTAAGTCTTCTGGGACAACCACCAATATTTAACACCAGCACACGCACACACAAATGAAGCACTGGGTGGGGGTGGAGTAGTCCAAGAGAACTGGTCACCTACCTCGGTGAATTCTTTTCTTCCTTTGCTACGCAGATAGTCCTCCGGCTGGATAGCTCTTTGGTTGACCGGCAGGAGGCAGAAGAAAAAACAGTAGACCTTTGCGCATGCGTATCCGGAGTTATCCCGCCTCCGTTCACCATGAGTTCCAAAGCGGAGGACCGGCCGCCTTTACGTTGAAACACTAGACAACTCGTTAACTAACTAAGGCCTACTACCAATACTGAACTTCACTCCGCAACCTAACAGAACCTGAACCTGAATAGAACTGACGTCCCCCCCGATCTGAATTCTCCTCCAGCACCATATCCGTTCTTGTCTCTGGGTGGCTCCGGAGGACTGTCTGCATAGCAGAGGAAGAAAAGAATTCACCGAGGTAGGTGACTAATTCTCTTTTCTCCCCCTGCTGCAGACAGTCCTCCGACTGGGTTATACCCAAGCCGCCACAGAATCACGGGAGGGAAGAGACAGCCCCAGGAGAGTTCAGGACCACCTGCCGCACTCTCCTCCCAAAAGCTGCCTCAGCTGATTGGAAAGTATCTATTTTGTAGTAATTAATGAACGTGTGGACCGACGACCACGTCGCTGCCCTACAAATCTCTTTGTATGATGCCCTAGCCCTAAAAGCATATGACGTGGCAGCTCCCCTGACTGAATGGGGCCAAATCTGAAGGGGAGGAATATTACCCTTGGCCTTATAAGCCTCTATAATGGTGTGTTTGACCCATTTTGAGATTAAGGTCTTAGAAGCCTTTGTGCCCTTTATGTTAGCTCGCAGGTTGACAACGAGTGCCGTTGACCTACGAAAAAAGCTAAAATAGATTTTAAGGGCCCGCCGCACATCCAGGGTGTGCCAACGCTTTTCCTTCGGGTGCACTGGCTTAGGGCAGAAGGAAGGTAAATTCACTTCTGACGATCTATGAAACATGGGGTTACATTTTGGTAAAAATGCCTCATCTAGTCTAAATGTAACAGACCGTTTATGAAAAATGCAAAAATTATTTTCTACTGAAAGGGCGCCTAGCTCTGACATTCTTCTGGCGGATGTAACCACTATTAGAAATGCCACCTTTCGCCAGCTGTATCTGGTGCGTAGGCTGCGTCCGTATGTCTCCGGCTCGGACCTGGCCTCCCTCATCCATGCCTTCGTCACCTCGAGGCTCGACTACTGTAACGCGCTCTACGTGGGGCTTCCCTTGTTCTTGGTTCCTAGGCTGCAGCTAGTGCAGAATGCGGCGGCTCGTCTCCTTACGGGGACGGGCCGTCGGGAGCATATTACACTTGTGCTCCGAGCTCTGCACTGGCTGCCGATAGCGTGCCGAGCCAAGTTCAAGGTTTTGGTGATGATCTATAAAGCCCTACACGGTCTGGGCCCCTCATACCTCAGGGACCGCCTCGCCCTCCGCGCCCCAGAGCGGCTCCTGCGGTCTGCCGGGGGTGCCTTCTTGGAGGTCCCCCGTGTTAAGCGGGGGGCCACAATGGAGAGGGCATTCTCGGTGGCTGGGCCGCGGCTTTGGAACTCCTTTCCGGAGGAAGCTCGCCTGGCCCCTAGCCTGTTGACATTCCAGCGAAGTTGTAAGACCTGGCTGTTCGCCCAGGTCTTTGGGAGGGAGGGTGGGTAGGGTGAGGTGTCTCAGCTCCCCCACCTACTTTGGTTTTATATTTATAACTTAGCCCTGTTTTAATATTTTATTATATTTATGAGTTTTAATGGTTTTATTGTATTTTAATGTTTTTGGAAGCCGCCCCGGTCTGCATGGCAGGAGGGGCGGGGTATAAATTTATTAAAATAAATAAATAAATAAATAAGACACACCTGGGATAATGGTTCGAAAGGGGATTGTGTTAAGGCATCAATCACAAGGTTTAATTCCCAGGATGGGCATCTATGCACCACTGGAGGTGAAAGATGTCTTGCCCCCCTCAAAAATTGGTGGACATGTCTGTGAGTTGCCAAGTCCCTATTGGAGAGGGACGACCATACTGCGTTTAAGGCTGAGATTTGCCTCGCAAGAGAGTTATGCCTGAGACCCTTGTTCATACCCTCCTGTAGGAATTCCAGTACCTGAGGTACCGAAGGCCTGCATGGGTCCACCCCTTCGGACATAGCCCAAAGGGAGAAAACTCTCCAAGTAGCTCTATACGATCTCCTCGTAGCGGGCCTTCTGACCTGCAGGAGAGTTTGCAGGACCGCTCCCGAATAGCCTCTCTTACTTAGGGCCAGGCTTTCAATTTCCACGCTGTCAGTTTTAGAGAGCTGACATTCTCGTGGAACAAAGGGCCCTGTGCGAGCAGGTCCGGGGAAGCCGGAAGGGTTCTTCCACCCTCAACTTCATGAGGTCCGAAAACCAAAGTCTTCTCAGCCACCATGGAGTGACTAAGATTATTAGTGCTTTCTCTTATCTGATCTTTGCTATTGTTCTTGTTAGCAGAGGGAAAGGAGGGAAGGCATAAAGGAGCCCCGGCGGCCATGTCTGGTTCAGGGCATCCACAGATGTGAATTCCATTGTCCCCAACTGTGACATGAAACGGTCCACCTGAGCATTCTCCCTGGTGACAAAAAGATCCATGAGTGGTCTCCCAAATCTCTTCATTATGCGGAGAAATATCCCCTTGTTCAGCGTCCACTCGTGGGGGATCTAATGTCTCTCTGCTCAACCAGTCTGCCTGGTGATTGTCCTTTCCCCTTATGTGTAGAGCCTTCAGTGAACACAGGTGAATCTGAGCCCAACTGAAGAGTCTGAATGCTTCCTTCTGTAGATCTGGGGATCTCGAGCCCCCTTAATAGTTTACGTATGCTTTGGCGGTAGTATTGTCCGTATAAACTAGGACATGAGCCTGTTGGATTAGAAGGAGAAGTTGTTCCAGGGCCAGGAGGATGGCCCTGAGTTCCAGCCAATTTACTGTCATAGATCGCTCCCTCAGGGACCAAAGACCTTGTATGGATTGACCTTCCATGTGAGCTCCCCACCTCGAGGCTGGCGTTGGTGGTCACTATCCTTCGGGGGGGGTTCTGTTAAAGGAACTCCTTTTGTAAAAATATTGGGGTTTAACCACCAAGATCTGGAGAACTTTATTTGGCTGGGGATTAAGACCCAAGGATTTTCCCCTAGGGTAAGCGCTTTCTGAAAAGGTCTGAGCAGCTGCTGTCAGGGACGAAGGTTGCATCGTGCCAGCACGAAACCATCAGCCCCAGTAATCTCGCCAGTAACTTTAGCCTTAAGGGACGGCTGCTTTGTATCAGAAGGGACAGAGCACGGATCTTCTGTCCTCTGGTATAAACACGGCGTCTAAAGTTGTATCTACTACCACCCCCAGAAGCTCGATTTTGTGGCTCAGGATTGACTGGCTCTTGGCTAGGTTCATGACAAACCCATGGGTCCAAAGGTACCCTGGCCACATCCCTGGATGCCCTCTCCTGAGATGGAGCCCTGATCAGTAGGTCGTCCAGGTATGGGAATACGTGTATACCCTTCCTTGCGCAGATTCATGATCAAGGTTATAAGGCTCTTCGTGAATGTCCGGGGAGCGGCGGATAGGCCGAAGGGCAGTGCCCTGAACTGCCAATGACCCCCGTTGAAGGCAAAACAGAGTCATTGTCTGTGTGGCTGAAAAATAGGCATGTGCAGATAGGCCTCCCTCAGATCCAGGGACGCCAACCAATCCTCCCTGGATAGGCTGTTGCAGATGGAGCTGATCGTCTCCATCTTGAACTTTTGGGGCCTTATATATTTGTTTAAAAGCTTGAAGTCCAAGACAGCTCTCCACGGACCTGTCTTTTTTGGGACCAAAAAGATTATAGAGTAGAGGCCCAGGCCTATGTCACTGGGAGGAACCTCCTCTATAGCTCCTATAGCTCGCAATCTTGTTATCTCTGAGGTCATAGTGGCAATTTTTTGAGGGACCTTGGATACTGGAGAGGGAAGGAACCTGCTTCTTGGCCTTCCCTGGAGCTCCAAGGCGTAACCCTGATGCACTATCTGCAGGACCCAGGCGTCTGAGATTGAATTTTCCCAAGTCCTGAAGAAAAGTAGTAGTCTGCCCTCTATGACCTCCTCTCCTTGCGAGTCATGCCTGCTTGGAAGCCTGGGGGACAGAAGCATCTCGCAGGGAAGCATTATGCAGGGAAACAGGACTAGGGCGGAGGGTGCAGGGAGAAGGTACGGGCGGAGGGAGTGCGAGGACCAGGATAGAGATAAGGAGAGGAGAGGGCTTACACACAGGGACCCAGCACACACCGACGTGCACGAAGAACGCACACTCACCTGTATTACTCTAGCTCAGCCCCTCACTCACACACCTCTCGCTCTGCCCACTCTCTCTCTCAGTCACAATAGCTTAGGGAATTCCACAATCACAATAGCCAGGGGCCGGTCTCACAGGCAGAGCACTGTTCACCAGCAGTGTCTGCCTCCTTCAGAACTGCTTAAGTATGCTGAGAAAGCGAGGGGCGGTGCCGGAGACGCTCCGAGCGGCGAGGCCCCGTCAGCTGGGGCGTGTGAGGCGTGGCCGTAGTAGGCGCTGGGGAAACCCTACTTCTGGGTTCATTACGCGTTGCAGGGGGCGTGGCCTTAGCCCGGGATGCCCTGTCTAGCTGCGCCTGTCCCGCACTTCCGGGTAGTGGTGGCGGCGCGGCTGCCGGCGAACTGGAAAGGGGCTCCGTTCCCTCGTGAGTTGGGGGTGAGCTGGTGGCAGGCGGGGGTACAGGGAGCTTGGGGGCTCGATCCCCCTGCCCTCGAGGGCGGAGCCTGACACATCCCTTATTTCAGAGTCTTCCAGATCTATAGGATGTAGCAGACATCTCTTATTCTGAACACCACAGTTCCATGGAACACAATGGCCACCCCTTATTTCTGCATCCCTCAGCTCCATCGTGCTCCATAATTTGGCAATTTGATCTGCCAACCCTAGGCCTTGCTTTGGCCAAGTCCCTACAGGGAGCTCTTCCCATGCACAAGGGGCCGTTGCAGGAAAAAGCAAAGGGTAATGAAGGCTAGCACTCCTGGTAGCTGAAGTTGAAGGCTGTGTAGCTAACATCTGGATTGCATAAAAGAAATCACAGGGCAGTGTTAAAAGGATTAGCCTATAGTTATTATGCCTAAAAGGATTTCACAGCTATTCACTGTCATATTTCCAACAGTTCTTGTAAAATAATTATTTTTGGGAGGAAGGGGAAGAGCATTTGTCATCACATATTGAATTTCAAGCTGATCCTTTTCTAGCAAATCCTATTCATAGGATGGGCACGTTGGAGAAGAAATACAGCAACTTGTGCATACTATGGGGAGTGGTGTAGTGTTGGTTCAAACTCAATGGAGGATAGGCCCATTGCCAAATTGCATAAAAATCTCAAATTATTATAAGCATTTATATACCATCAGCGATGTACCTGGCACTTTACAGAGAACAAGATAGACACGGTCCCTGCCTGAGAGCTCACAATCTAAAGAAGACAGGGGGAGGGGAGACAGGGAAGGGGGAACAGAGGGAGAGACAAGGGATGCAACATTCATGAGGATGCGAGAACTCAGGTACACTCTCTTGGCTTGGTTACAGTACATTGGGAGTTTGCAGATAACAGGTGGGGGATAATCCTGGGTGGGGATGATTACCAGGAGTTAGGAAGGGCAGAGCGGAAGAGGTGCGTTTTCAGGAGGAACTTGAAGGTACGAAGGGAGGGGGCAAGGCGGATGTGGGCAGGGAGGGAGTTCCAGGCGCGCGGGGCAGTGAGGGAGAAGGGACGAAGGCGGTTGGGGGAGCAGGGGAGACGTGGGAGGGTGAGGGAGGGGATGGAAGAGGAATGGAGTGGTCGAACAGGGGTTTGAAGGGAGATCAGGGCAGAGAGGTAGGGGGGAGCGAGGTTGTGAAGGGCTTTGTAGGTGAAGACAAGGAGCTTGTGCAGAATACGCTCAGGAAGGGGGAGCCAGTGGAGAGATGAGAGCAGCGGCTGCACATGGTCAAAGCGACGGGCTTGGTGGATGATCCTGGCAGCAGAGTTTTGAACAGAGATGAGGGAAGAAAGGTGAGAGCGGGGAAGGCCAGTGAGGAGGAGGTTACAATAGTCGAGGCGTGAAATGACTAGGGCGTGGATGAGAGTTTTGGCAGAGGAGACAGACAGAAAAGGGCGAATCTTAGCAATGTAGTGGAGGGAGAAGCGGCAGGATTTGGCCACGGAGTCAATGTAGGGTTTGAAGGTAAGGTGCGAGTTGAAGATGAAGCCCAAGCTACAGGCTTGGGGGACAGGGAGGATGGAGACCCCGTCAATGGCAACTGACAGGGAAGAGGGAGAGGAAGGATTGGGAGGGAAGGTGTTCAGTTTTTGCCATGTTCAGTTTGAGTTGGCATTGAGACATCCAGGCGGAGTCATTGTGCATTATTTCTATGGTGCAAGAGCTGTTGAACCCTGCTCAAACAAACTTAGCATGAACTGTTTGAGTTAAACACCCTGAGTTTGGAGTTGTTCCTTCAAGACATTTAAAAAATAAATAAATAAAAATACCAATCTTTAATAAAGCCAGATTTTATGGTCGTGGACCAGACCCTAACTGGCCCGGGGGTCACTAGTTGGATAGCTTGGCTTGGAGGAAGTTCTGCCAACATCCAAGCTCAAAAGTTATTTTTAGGTTTCCTAATTACTGCACCCAAAGCCTCCAATATCAAAGTGAGGAGACATCAAAGCTCTTGAAACATAGCTGAAGTAAACAGAGTGGATTTTATTTCTTGTAGAACATGAAAGGAAAAGGAAAGATTTAGGATGTGTAAAGAGAATGAAAAGGATGCAGCCAAGATCATCTAAGGAAATGGGAGTTTGGATTTAGATGGGGCTAGTACATAAAGGGCTCGAGCCTACACAGTTTAGGAAAGAAGCAGGGGGCTTCTAGCCTCTTTCCTTTGGAAGAAGCAGGGGGCTTCTAGCCTCTTTCCTTTGGAAGGGGGAGGGATTTTTAAATGAACTCGCTGTTAGCTTCGCTCTTTATCATACTCTCACGGACTTGAATGGATGTGCAGTTAGGCCAGTGCTGAACTGTTCTTGAAACTCCCACACTGTACTCCGAAGCAGTAATTACAGGCCTGCCCCTCTCCCTTCTACTACAGGAATATATATAGCCTGAGAAAGAAATAGACCGCCAGCGAGGAAGAGCTGTGTCAAGAGATCAGAACCTCGGCTCCAATTGTGTGAGGAAGGACGTTCAAGTTGCAAGGCTCACCGTAGTCTTCAAAGGAAACACTATACCCTAAGGGTGGGCAAAGTCCCAATCCCAAGAGCCATGTATCAAAGTCTTCACATGGCCAACAGCCACAAAGCACAGTGAACTAAGACACAGGACCAATAAGGCAGCACGAGGCCTGAGACTGGCCCTAGGCAAGAGCCACACTTGGACTGGCCAAGAGCAACAGTTTGCCTGTCCCTACTTTAACCCCATACCTGGCTCCCAACCTGCCAAATGGAGAATTTGGCTCTTGCAGATACAAAAGTCAGGGCTGTCTTTCTGTATCTGCAATACGTAAGAGGGAGAGATGAAAGAGCACCCTTCTGTTTTAAAAAGTGCTGCACTAGAGTCATAAAAACATCAGGAGGGGAAGGTTTAACTCTGAGACTTAGAGGCATCTGGCATTTTCTAACTAGACGATAGCCCCCTGGAGTCTGTGCTCAGTATGTGCAGCCCCCACTCGCTGAGGGGGGCAGGCATTCATCCCAGCCGGGCTCTGCTACCCCTCCACCACCTGGCAGCAGTTGCTCCTTGGACGCTCCTGACTTTCGCCCACAACTCTATGGTACTGTATGTGTGGGAGGCTGTACACAACCTAATTGATGGAGTGCAAACTTGTGGGAGCACATTAGTCCACAAGGTGGTGTCCTGGGATTCCACCACAAATGGCGGGGTGGTGGTGGCCACATGGCGGGTGGGGACTAACATCTGGCAAACAGTTAATAAACGGGCGGGTTTGCCCCTATCTGGAGTGGGCTATCAGGAGGCGAATTAGATTGGTGAGACGGGACAGACGCTTTGTATCTGTCCCGATCAATAGCCTCCGGTCAGGTGGTGAGGTGATAGTTGATCAGAGGGCCCCTGGCCTTGGTTTGACGCTGATGAATGCGAGGTCGGTTGCCAATAAGTCAACTACCGTCCAGGAGGTGATCCTGGACCAGGCGTCCGACTTTGCATGTATTATGGAGACCTGGCTGGACACTGAGTCGGGACCTATATTGGCTGACCTTGTTCCGGCTGGGTACTCCGTTCAGCATCAGTTGCAGGGGGTGGGGGGTGTAGCCATTATTTTAAAGGAGACTTGGTCTGTGAGATTTCCTGTGCAACCTATCATGGGAATAGAGGGCCTTCATCTGGTGTTGGATTTGGCCAGAGACAGAATGGGGGTACTGCGGATATATCGGGCACCCGCCTGTACAGCAGCTTCCCTACCCGCTTTGACTAAACTGCTGTTGGTGGTGGTCTTGCGGTCCCTCAGGGCGATAGTCCTGGGAGACTTCAATATTCATACTGATGCCAGTTTTGGTGGGGCGGGGCGTGAGTTCATGGCCGCCATAACAACCATGGACCTGTCTCAGAGATTGGTGGGGCCCACACATGTTGGAGGACATAGCCTGGACATTTTTTATTTTTTTTTGCACTGGCCTTGAGGCAAGGGATCCATTAGTGGGGGAGGTGTCAACAGTGCCCTTGTCATGGAAGGATCATTATCTCCTCCTGGCCGATATCCCGGCGCATGTCAGTCCCCGGGAGGGTGCAGAACCAGTTAGGTTGGTTCGCCCCCGAAGGCTTATGGAACCAGAAAGGTTCTAGATTGCCCTAGGAGATATTTCCTCTGACTTAGATGGCTGTTCACTTGATGACCTTGTGGTCTTGTGGAATTCTATGCTGACTCAGTAACTACAGACCCATTAGCCGCCCCGAGCTGGGTTCAGGATGGGGCGGGGTATAAATTTAATTAATAAATAAATAAATAAAATTAGTTTGCTAAGCATAGTAGGTAAATTATATGCAAAATTCCTACTTGCAAAACTAAATGAATGGCTAAAAACAAAGAGTATTCTGATAGATACCCAGATTGGGTTCCAAGACGGGAGATCTACTAGTGACCACTGTTTCTGGCTCACCCATTTTATCCAGAAGTATGCTGGACCCACTAGGTGTTTGTATGCTGCTTTTATCGATCTCAAGGCAGCTTTCGATACGGTCTCTAGGGAGCATCTCTGGGCTAAGCTGGTAGAATTCAGTACAGATCGCAGGCTATTGTATTTAATTTTTAGCTTATATAGGAATTCCTCAATGATGGTGAGACTAAATAATCAAGGGATGATGTCTGATAAGATCAAGGTTAGAAGGGGTGTTAAGCAAGGATGTATATTAGCTCCCACTCTATTCAGTATATATTTGGACCATGTGATGGGAGTGCTAACTGCTGCCAACTTTCATCTGCCTCAATTAGGTGACGCTAGTATCCTGTATCTATTGTATGCGGATGACACTGTGTTACTGTCCTGTACCCAGGTTGGATTAAGGCGCCTATTAGAAGCATTTGGGAGTTACTGTAGGAGGAACTTGCTTGAGATAAATTATGATAAGACGAAGGTCTTAATATTTTCCCGGAAAAAACGAAATCATAAGTGGTCTTTGGATGGTAAGGTAATCTCGCAAGTACGGGTCTACAAGTACTTGGGTATCCTCTTCCAATCAAATGGGACCTGGACGTTACAACATCAGGCCGCCCAGGATAGGGCAAACTGGCTTCATAAAGCACTTCTGAGTTTTTTTAAGTCCAGGGGAGGGCAGCTTGTTAATCCGGCAATCAAAATTTACTTGCATAAATCTATCCCCCAATTATTATATGGAGCCCATTTTTGGGCACTTGGCAAGTTTAAGGGACTGGAAAGACTGCAATCTGGATTCGCCAGGACTTTACTATCTGCCCCTGCGGGGATTTTGAACCAAGCCCTTTGTTTAAAATTTGGCCTTTTACCGCTCCAGGAGAGGATCTGGCAGGGGGCTATATCATACTAGTTACGCCTTCTTTTCAACATGACCGTCCCCCTGTTGCAATTGGTTCTGGAGGATAATATCCTGAATATCTGGGTAGCCACGGTAACAGACAAAGTAAAACGGCTGGGTTTTAACCCGGCAGCTTTGGCCCCACTGGGGTTCAGAGGGGCAAGAAAGCTGTTGACTGATCGATTATCCAACACTACCTGGCAGGATGTAAGATCTGTAATTGGTGATTTGGGGCCTTACCCTGAAATAGCAAATGAATCTTGGGCCCCTATGTCTTTTTTGGGGGGTCGCTTGCCATCACAGCAAGGCGGCTATTTCTTCTGGCCAGACTTAATGCGTTTCCTTCTGCCCAAAGTGAAGGCAGATATAGAGGAATGCCGTTAGCAGAGCGCCTATGTCTGTGCCCCCTCAACAGGTAGATTCTCTGGCCCATAGCTTATTGAACTGTCCCGTGTTTACCAAGATACGGAGGAAATATCTAGTGCTTCTGATTACTCCTTTGCCAGGTTGCTCTCCAGAATTTAATGTTTCATATCTGTTGAGCGATCGATTGGCTGAAATTACATGTCTAGTGGGTCATTATTTAACCCTAGTGTGTAATATTAAGCAGAAAAGGATCCCAGCTAATTGTTTTATCAGAGTTTCAATTATTCCGGCTCAAGATTTATGTTTTGTACTGGGCACTATTATTAATTTTTTGTACATTGTATTTACTATTTTAAATTTGTATTACTATACTATTTTATTTAGTAGGATATTCCCCTGTATTGGACTTTTTGTAGGTTACGCATGTATGTTTGCAATGGCCTAATTCGGCCACGCAATAAAGCTTATTATTATTATGCTGACGGAGGCCATCGACCGTGTGGGTCTTAGATGTTTGCTCCCCAATTGTCAGCAACGCAGGTCCCTGTGGTACATGCAGGAGCTGTGGCGGATGAAGCGAGAAGGGTGACGGTTAGAGCGATGGTGGTGTCACTCTCATACTGAAGTTGACTGATTGTGACAGAGTGTAGTTATGTACCTATGCTGTGGTGGTGTGGGCAGCACAGAAGGTTTTCTTTGCTGCCCTCATTGCGTCCGCTAAGTCTTGTCCGGCTGAGCTCTTCCGGGTGGTGAGGGAGCTGGTCAGTCCAGCCTCCCTCCATCTACATTCCAAGTTATCAAATGCTTGTTGTGACTTGTTTGTGGACTTTTTTTGCGGATAAAATTGCTCAAATCCACTACGGCTTTGACACAGCACTTTTAACAGTGGGTGAGCCAGAGGCAGTCGAAGCCCTGTCCTGTTCTGTTTTATGGGATGAATTTCAAGACGTGTCGCCCTCAGATGTGGGTGATGCTCTTGGGACTGTTCGAACCACCTATTGTGAATTAGATCCATGCCCGTCCTGGCTAGTTAAGGCCAGCCGGGAGACATTATGGCTGTTGCTGGTCGGGATAGTCAACGCCTCCCTTAGGGAGGGCAGGGTGCCGGATTGCCTCAAGAAGCCATCATTGGATGTTGATGCCCTGGCCAGCTATCGGCCGGTCTCTAACCTTCCCTTTTTAGGGAAGGTTACTGAACGGGTGGTGGCTCGACAGTTTCAGGAGCATTTGAACTGGGTCAACTTCCTTGATCCCTCACAGTCTGGCTTCCATCCGGGTTATGGCATGGAGACCACGATTGTGGCCTTGGTCGACGACCTCTCCTGAGAGTTGGACCAGGGTCATTCAACCCGGTTGATTTTGTTAGATCTCTTGCCTGCATTCGATACTGTTGATCACAAGTTGTTGGTGACTCGGCTGCAGGACCGGGCAGGGATAAGCAGGGCTGTTCTTGAATGGTTCCGCTCTTTCCTGGCCGGCAGAACCCAGTGTATGGTGCTGGGTGATTATTCATCTTTTCCCCAGGGCCTCATGTGTGGAGTCCTGCAGGGTTCCATCTTGTCCCCTCTCCTGTTCAATGTGTATATGCAGCCTTTGGGGGAGGTTGTTAGAGAGTTTGGCATAAGGTGTCATCAATATGCTGATGACACCCAACTATATCTCTCGTTTTCATCAAACCCAGGTCTGGCAGTCTTGGTACTTACCCAGTGTTTGTCAGCTGTGGGGGACTGGATGAAGGCAAACTGCTCGAAGCTAAATCCTGACAAGATGGAGGTGATGGTTGTGGGAGAAGCTGGGGGAGTGATGGGTTTGTCTTCCCCTAGTATCCCAAGTCCGTAGTCTGGGGGTGCTCCTTGATCCACAGCTCTGCCTGGATGTTCAGGTGGCAGATGTGGCGAAGAGTGCATTTCGCCAATTACACCTGGTACATCAACTTAGGCTGTATGTCTCAGACTAGGTGCTGGCTACAATCATCCATGCTTTTATTACCTTGAGATTAGACCACTGTAATGCATTCTACATGGGGCTACCCTTGGTGACAGTCCAGAGACTGCAGCTGGTGCAGAATGCAGCAGCTCGTCTCCTGAAGAGGATGGGTCAACACAAGCACATTATTCCAATGCTCTTTCCTCTGCACTGGCTGCCAATAGTCTTCCAGGCCCAATTCAAGGTGCTGGTGTTGACCTTTAAAGTCCTAAATGACCTGGGCCCCACCTACCTGCAGGACTGCCTCACTCTACAGATTGACCTCGGTGGTCAGCCAGGGTCGCTCTTCTTGAGGTCCCCTGGCTTTCCTGGATGTCGACCATGAGGAGGGCATTCTCAGTGGCTGCACCGCATCTGTGGAACTCCCTTCTGTTGGAGGTCCGCCTGACTGCTGACCTCCCCTCTTTCCGTAAAAAGTGTAAGACCTGGCTGTTCCTTTGGGCCTTTGCCGAGGGAGATGGGATGGGTGGGATGGGTTAGGGTGGGGGTTAACCCTAGGAAATGTTGATTTTAATGAATTTTATTATATGTTTTAAAATGTTAGGCACCATGAGATGCTTGTAGCAGGAGGGGGCGGCATATAAATTTAACTATAAATAAATAAACAAATGTGAGCTACCATCTTGTTTAAAAACACCCTTAGACTGCCAAACTGCAAAATGATTGAACCAATTTACATTTCCATTGTGCTAATTGCTCTGCTATGCTATAATAAAAGACAATCTCTGCCTCCAAGAGAATGAAGCCTAAATTTCTGCCTACAACTAAGTTTGCTTGACAGTTACATACTGAATGAACTATGTGAACCATTTAAACTACTTTCAATCACATCTTTCCCCCTAGGTACTAGGCTTGCTGCATGTTTTTCAGTACATCATAGGGGGATAATTTGTTTGTAGATGCAAAATTAAGTATTGCTTTTTGCCCCCTTTGAAAAGTACAAAGATGCCCTAAATCAGAGCTGCTTCTTCCTGCATTTTAGATGTAACCAAAACATCAATTGGACAGGAGCTGAGCTGCCTGTATTTATAAACAGTGAAGCCGCATCTTACTAGACCACCCAGGGGATGAGACTGATGATAGTACAAAAGCCATAAAATTGAGGGAGCACACAAGTAGCACAGGCACACTCCTGACAAGAAGATAAAAGAGGCAACACAATTGTGGCCCTTTATGCAGAAGAGAAAAGGAGGTGGTAGGTGGGAGAGTTTAACAAAGGCTGAGGTGTATCACAAGACAGCCAACCCTAAATGAATATTTAAAAACTGCAAAAGTAACTTAAAACCATGAACCTAATATAGGAGTGAGATAAAGGAGGAAGTAATCTGAAGAGGGAGAATCTTCTTTGAGACAGTGTTGAGTGCCGAGAAATTCTCGATTTGATTGAGATGGTATCAGGAACTGGGATTTTGACTGGAATTCCAGTTTTTGCAAAATCTCTTTCCAGCCCTAGTTTTAACATCTCGCTTCAGAAAGAACAATAGTAGCAGCACTGCACCCTACTGAGGAGACAGTAGGTGGCACTCTTCTTTCATGCAAGAGTTCATTGTCTACTGCAGCAGTGGGCTAAGTTCCCAAGCCCCAGAGCCATGTACCAAAAGTTTCAGCAGAACAGCTTCTTCGGGAGCTAGATGGGAGTTGGGTCCCCCCCAACGCCCAAGCACCCACTTTCAGCAAAAGCCACAGTACGGGTGCTCAAGACTCACATATGGCTCCCAGGTTACCATTTGCCCACCTCTGGTTTTGGTGGGAAACTCCTATCTGGCTGCAATTATACCACCAGTGGAACCAGTACATAAGATGGAGGAAGTCTGTATACAGTATTAGAATATTACATAAGGTTGTGGAGCTGCAGGAAAAAGGAGTAGTGAAAGCATATGGAAAGACCAAGGAGAAGAGGAGCAGCTTTGGTTTAAGGCACAGGTAGATGGCTTGAGCACAGGTAGATGAGAGTTAATTGCAATGCTGTCATCTCCTCAAACTTGAAACGGACAACTGCCAGGTTAAGATAGATACAAGGAATGTGACCTCATGATTGCATTGCTGAAATGATGTTAAATTTTTAACTCAGTCAGTGGTGGTGTTCTTAGATTAAGGATAAAGATGCACAGAATTCCACTACTGAACCATTAGCTATATTATAACTTGCAAAGTAAAACCCCCACCCCCAATCCCAAGGATAAACCAGTGCCTTAGATTACACATGCCTCTATTTATGGCCTTGACAAATGCATAAAACAACAGTTTCCATCATTCGATAGTCCACAGGAAGGTGGAGAAGATTGATCCTATGATCATGATAACCAGTGGAGCTGCCCAACGTTTTGAAGTCATGAGATTACTTGATTAGCTTGCCCCAGCCCCTCCATCTCTCTTCCCTTCTTCTGGCCAACCTGGAGCCCAGCAGCATCTGCAGTTATCACTTCTAGCCTCTTTGCTCTCTTGTGAGTGCTCTGGGATCCTGGTGTCCTACAGAGATAATTTCGAACTTTAGCTTGTAATTACATCAACCCAAGAGTTATGTAACTCGGATCTGGTTTTTCAAATGAGTGTCAGAAAGTGCATCAGTACTGAGCAAACATGGTTTCAATTAAAAAACAAACTACACCCTCCCCTCCCCCCCGCCTCCGAAATAGCCTTTTTGAAATATGTAACCTTTCCAAGTCTTTTTTATACCAACCAAGAATAGTGTAACTTGCTGCCTATGCCTAAAAATGGGGAAACAGGCTGGACAGTTTCGCCTCAGCTTCTGGAGATGATCACTACCCGACTCCTTGTATCCCACAGCTCTACTCATCTCCACTGTGGATGAGTGTACCAATCCCATAGGGTGTCTGTGGTGTCGTCATGCAGATCAAACCTCCAGAGCAGCTGTTGGTGGTAACAGGGGCAGAGGTTAACTCCCATCTCCATTTAGAGCTGTTTCCATCAGACTGAATTTTGGGTAGAAACACACACGATGGTGGCAGCCTGACCAGGGGAGGAAAAACCCTGCAGATGCGGTCTAGGGCGCCGAATAAATATGCCCACAACCAGGGCACTGGGGTGGGCAGGGAGAATCATGAATGTGTGGCTGGCTGACCGACCCTGCCACCCACCATGACAGGCAGTCATGGAGACCAATGTTGGCCAACCACGGTGGTGCCCCAGTCTGGGGGCGCACACCATGTGATAGCCCACTGTGGCCCAGTCAGGCACGCTTTAGCCCAGCCTATGACCTTTTAGGTTTTTCAAAGTCATAGCCTGGGCTAGCTACTGACATGGCCCAGGGCAATCCCAGGCCAACATCTGGCAGAGCTTGCACACACGTGCAGGTGAGATCCAGTCCAAAGTGTGTCCCAGCAGGCTGCTGTCATGGCTGTTTTTACCCTTTGTCACATGCTTCTGGTCTACCCAAAGTTCAGTACTTTAAGAAATAAATATATTGGGCCTTATGTCAAATTGGCTCCCAATGGTTGGAATGATGATTCTTTGAGCCAGCACTTACTTGATGGCTCTGATTCTCCTCGCTCGAGAGCGGTGGCTGCTTTTTGCGCATGTATGATTTTCTATAAGCAAAAGTAGTCCGATCTTCCTTCTGAGTTGGCAATAGTGACTTTCGGATTCTTGAAATTGCTTTGACCATCTGTGCATGTTGTTGAATTACTCTTGGATACCTGTTCTATATAGGGTCCGTGGGTGACGCATTATTTGGTTTCCTTGAGAAAAGAGAATTGGTCACCTACCTCGGTGAATTCTTTTCTTCCTCCGCTTAGCAGACAGTCGTCCGGCTGGGTAGTACTAACTTGACCGGCAGAACAGTAGAACAGTAAAACTTTTGTGCGCATGCGCGTACTGCGCCGCCGCTCCCTTTCCCCCAGTGAATTCCAAAGCTTATCAGCGGCAGCCTGTAACTCAGCTTATAATTAAATGGCTAACTGTGCAAACAATTGAACCTTAAACTAACAACCTACGGCCAAGACGGAAGAATTCCATAACTGCTGGTCTAAGCCGAAATTGGCAACAAAACTAAACAGGGCATTCTTACTTACGTATCCCTTCTCGAGGGCTATACTGTTCCTAGGAGGAACACCTTTGAAGAATCCAGGATTATGCTATACCAAAGACCCTTCCCTAAGCATTCCCTCGCAAGGAGAGCCCTGTTCCCAGTAGAACCCCTTTTTGCAAGAATCTCTCCTCCAGGATTATACTGTTCCTAGGGAGGGTCAATACCGCCTGTAGGACTCTCCTCCCAAAAGCTGCCTCCGCTGACTGAAAGGTGTCAATCTTGCAGTGTCGGACAAAGGAATGTAATGATGCCCATGTTGCAGCCCTGCAGATTTCAGTGTATGATGCCCTGGCACTAAAAGCATATGAGGTTGCTGCCCCTCGCAATGAATGAGGCCAAATCTGTAAAGGAGGAGGCTTGCCTTTAGCCTTGTATGCTTCCACTATGGTCTGTTTAACCCACTTTGAAATTAGCGTTTTTGAGGCTCTGATTCCCACTATGCTGGGTCTTATGTTAACGAACAAGGCTGAAGATTTTCTAAAGGCCTTAGTCCTATGCAAATAAATCTTAATGGCTCTCCTTACATCAAGAGTGTGCCATTTTTTTCTCCCTCGGGTGCACTGGGTTAGGACAGAACGAGGGAAGGACAATCTCCTGCTCTCTGTGAAAAACTGAATTACATTTGGGGATAAATGCCTGGTCCAGTCTCAATGTAACAGATTGCTTCTGAAAAATACAGAAGTTATCTTCCATGGACATAGCCCCCAGCTCTGACATTCTGCGAGCTGAAGTGACTGCTACCAGAAACACCACCTTGATGGAAAGCCAATACAGCGAAACATGAGAGAGTGGCTCAAAAGGCAGCCCTGTCAGCGCGTCAATCACCAGATTAAGATCCCAAGAAGGGTATCGATGGATCACGGGGGGTGACAGGTGCTTTGCTGCCTTCAGAAATTGTCTCACATGCCTATGAGAGCGTATGTTCATGCTGGAGACAGTCCCAAGAACTGAGTTGAGCACGGACACTTGTCTCGCCAGTGTGTTATACCTCAGCCCCTTGTCGAGCCCATGTTGCAGAAATTCTAATACCTGAAAGATGGACGTTGAGCAAGGATCAAAATTCCTCTCCGCTGTCCATAGGGAGAAGACCCTCCACGTTGCGGAATAGGATCTTCTAGTCGCTGGCCTCCTAAGCTTGTAGGAGAGTTTTTAACACCGGACTAGAGTACCCCATGCCCTGCAACGCTAGGCGCTCAACCTCCAGGCTGTTAGACTTAGCACACTGGGATTTTCATGGGATACCGGTCCTTGAGAGAGAAGATCCTGAGACAATGGGAGGCGAAATGGTTCTTGGATTGTCAGCTCCATCAGAGCTGAGAACCACGGACGTCTCGGTCACCATGGTGCGACAATGATTACCTGGGCCCCTTCCCGCCTGATCTTTGCTATTGTACGGGTAAGTAATGAAAAGGGAGGGAATGCATATAGCATACCCCTTGGCCATTCCTGATTTAACGCGTCCGGAGGAAGATCGTTTTGAGCTCTTACTCCTGTTATGAATCGTTCCACCTGCGCGTTTTCTTTTGTTGCAAAGAGGTCCAGGATTGGCATCCCAAATCTCCTGACAATCATTCTGAATACGCACTTGTTGAGGGACCACTTGTGCGGATCCACCTCCCTTCGACTCAGCCAGTCCGCATGAGAGTTCTCTGACCCCTTGATGTGCACTGTCTTCAGGGAGGCCAAGTGAACCTGAGCCCATGAAAACAGGAGAGCCGCTTCTCTCTGCAGAGTTTTGGATCTGGATCCCCCCTGGTGGTTGACGTAGGCTCTCGCTGTCGTGTTGTCTGTGTGAATAAGTACATGCGATTTTCTCAGGCGTGGTCCAAACTTTAGAAGAGTTAGGCGAATAGCTTTTAGCTCCAGAAAGTTTATGGATCTTTTCTGGTCTCTCTCGCTCCACAACCCCTGTATCGAGACAGAATTCATGTCAGCCCCCCGTCCCGAGGCTTGCATCGGTGGTGACGACCAATCAAGGAGGCTCTGTGAGTGGCACCCCCTGTTGGAATCTTTTTGGTTCTAACCACCAGGACATTAATGGTTTTATATGTCCCGGGAGGAAGACCCAGGGATTTGCCCCTTGCATAAGCTCTCTGGAAAGGAGCCAGCAAGGACTGTAAGGGCCTTAGGTTGTGTCTGGCCCACGCTATGTGTCGGGAGCAAGAGACCATGAGCCCCAGTGATCTGGCTAGTGTCTTCAGCCTCAAGCAGGAACTAGCTTGAAGGAGAAGAGCAAGAAGGCGGATCTTTTTCCTCCTTTCTTCTGAGACGTGATATCTCAGTCAGTGTCTATGATCACCCCCAAATGTTCTAATCTGCGTGTGGGAGTCAGGTGGCTTTTCTGAAAATTCACTATGAAGCCATGGCGGGATAGATATGTGATGACCCTGTCCACACTCGGGGATGCTGATTCCTGCGTCTGTGCCATGACCAGTAGATCGTCGAGGTAAGGGAACACATGTATCCCTTCCCTGCGAAAATTCGCTATAAGCGTCACCAGTGTCTTGGAGAATGTCCGAGGCGCTGATGAGAGGCCGAAAGGAAGAGTCCTGTACTGCCAATGCATGTCGTTGATGGCAAAACAAAGCCATTTCCTGTGGGCTGGAAGGACAGAAATGCGGAGGTAAGCCTCTCTCAGGTCTAATGAGGCTAGCCAATCCCCCTTGGAGATTTTTTGGCAGATTGAGACCGTCTCCATCTTGAATCTCTTGGGAGAGATCCACTGGTTCAGCCTCTTGAGATCGAGGACTGCCCTCCATTCCCCCGTCCTCTTTGGCACCAGGAAAATTATAGAGTAGAGGCCGCATCCCTTTTGCTGCTCCGGAACTCTCTCTATCGCCCTCATGGAGGCTAATCTTTCTATCTCTGATGACATGGCTAATGCCTTCTGATGGTTCTTTGACAGGGGAGAGGGAATGAAGTGGCCCCTTGGTCTTTGGAGGAACTCTAATCTGTAACCCTACGCTATGATTTTGAGAACCCACTGGTCTGATATGGACTCTGTCCAGATTTCCACAAAACCTGATAGACGTCCTCCTATTCCTTCCACTCTCAGACAGTCATGCCTGCTTGGCTGAGGATGAGCCAGCCGGCTCTCGTGGCCTACCCCGCTCTCGTCTATGCTGGTATTGGCCCCTAAAATGAAAGCCCTGTCTGTGCCAGTCCTTGTCCTGAAACTGGCCTCTTCTCTGCCCTGAGGGGAATAGATTTGAATACTGGGGGTTTCAAAAACGAAAATAGGGGGTGCGAAAGGGCTTCTTTTTTACTCCCAGCTGCTGCAGTGTCTTTTTCTTATGCTTATCATTCGCGTCCTCCAGGACCTTGTCAAGGCAAGTCCCAAAGAGCTTGTGTCCCCTATAAGAACTAGACACCAGGAGGTTCTTACCTGTGTTATCCCCCAACCAAGTCCTGAGCCACACTCTACGTCTAGTCATGATCTCCAGACCTGTTGCCCTGGCTGATCAGGCTAGTGCGTCTGTAGTAGTATCCGTCATCAATGCATTAGCCAGAACAACCCTTGCTGACAGGGTTTTTGCCCTCTTATCTGTCACTGATGGTGACTGCATCTCCTGTAACCATGCCATGGTCACCCTGGCTACATATGAAGCTAGGATGTTAATCCTAATAGCTGTGGAGTTTGCCTCAAAAGCCTTTCTGAGAACGCCCTCCAGCGCCCTATCTGAAGGGTCCGTCGGGTAACAATCACCATCTGTTGGGAACACCATCTGCCTCGCTAGGGAGGCAGCCGCTGCATCCACCTTAGTTAATTTAAAAAGGTACTCCTTCCTCCTGGAAAACCCAGCGCTTCCTGAGACTTATTCAGTTTCGCTGTCTTTGCTGGGGCCTTCCATTCGGAGATCAAGAGCTTTTCGAATGTCTTGTCTAAGGGCACCCCGTGATCCCTACCCAAGGCAGATGGAAGGAGCGGTCTATCATCTTCCTCCTCAGATTCGGATGACTTATCTTTTGAAGGTTTTTCCTCCAGCTGTAAGGTTTTTATGACCTGCTCCATTAACTCCTCCCTAAATGAGAGGGGAAAATGTCTATCCTGTTCCCTATCGGGTTGTGCTGGTTCCTGCCACTCTCCCTCCTCTTCCTCTGAGTAAGAGGAATCGGAGTCTATGTCTGATTGCAGGATGTCAGAGACTGAAGGCCCACGAAACTCCTGAGCCAGTGTGAGGATTGAGGCGAGCCTAAATGGAGGGAACTCGCGTCCCCTGGTGGGTGAGTTTCCCTACTCTCTCCTTTTTCCCTCCTTTTCTCTTGCCCCTTTCCCTTCCTTTTTTTAGCTATGGGGGACCTCGCCTGAGAAGGCCTGAGGGCCCTTTTCCTACCCTGCTTTTCGCACAGCCAGGAGTGGGATTCAACCATCTTGGCCATAGATGAGTTCAACTGTGCCAGCCCGTCTGCCTGTGAGACCTGAGTCTGAGAGGACTGAGTCTGAGAAGTGGCTTGCGGTTGCTGGGAGGAGTCCTTCTGAGGGGACCTTGTAGGGGCGCCGTCTGCGGAGACCTGCCAATATAAAAAAGGGGCTATAAAGCTGCTTTCCTCCGGGGAGGAGAAGCGGGCGAAGGGTGGAGAGAGCTTCTTCCCCCGATTATAGTCCTCTCACGAGAGGGACAGAGGAGAGAGATGAGGGGACCAGGAGAGATGCGAGGTGATCCGAGAGCCTTAACCCCCCTTCTTACCTCCATTGCTGTAGCTACCTCTCCTCTCTCTGGTAGAGCCCGCTCTCCTGTCACTGTCGTGAGGGAGAGAACGGGGCCTCGGCTTTCCTCTCTTCCTCTGGGAGGATCAGCCGGCAGTCTTTTTCCCAACCGTGCTGCTGCGGCGGCAGAGGACGGTTGCGCCACGGAGGAGCAAGCCCGATTCTTCCTGTCCTGGACAGCCGGGCTTGAACGCGGCACCTGCGGGCTCCTCCTACCTCCCAGGCAGCGGCGTGGGAGGTGGTAAAAAGAGGGGACAAGCCGTCCCAGTGGGGAGGCTGTACACAATGCTCCCCCCCCCCGAACCCCGTGCAGCCTGAAAATAATTTTTCTGAGTCTTATTATTATTATTAACAAACATTTATATAGCGCCAGCAGTGTACCTGGCACTTTACAAAGTAATAAAATAGACTCGGTCCCTGCCCCTAGGGCTTACAATCTGAGAGACAGGAGCTGGGGGAGAGACTTAGGAAGGGGAACAGAGGGAGAGACAAGGGGTCTAACATTCATGAAGATGCGAGGTCTCAAGTGCACGTACTTGGCTTGGTTACGATGAGAATGACAGCAGGCAGGTCCATGTGGCAAGGATAAGGGTAAACCGATCGTAGGTATAGGAATAGTGGCTCAGCAGGATAAAGAGTCAGACAGAGCAGAGCGAAAGAGGTGAGTTTTAAGGAGAGATTTGAAGGTATGAAGGGAGGGGGCAAGGCGGATGTGGACAGGGAGGGAGTTCCAGGCATGGGGGGCAGCAAGTGAGAAGGGACGAAGGCGCTTAGGGGAGCAGGGAAGGCGTGGAAGGGTGAGAGAAGGGACAGAGGAGGAGCGAAAAACCTGGAGCCTGCGAAAAACCAACCTGCCGGTATCAGGCAGAACAAACTGGAGAGAAGGGAACGGCGGTGCAGATGTGCATGCGCACAAAAGTTTTACTCTTCTGCCGCCTGCTGGTCAAGGTAGTACTACCCAGCCGGAGGACTGTCTGCAGCGGGGGGAGAAATGCCTTGTGTTCCCCAGTGTTGATTTATATTTACAGGCCGTTTACCCTGCTCGGATAGTTTGTTCTCCTAAAGCCTAGGTCTTTTTGTTGGCGTTTAATGGACTCATAACCTGGATTCGGGGCTACATGTTACCATCATAGGTCTCGAGATGGTCAATGTAACTAGAAGCTAAGATTCTATGCATGTATAATTAAAATTTATATTTTTATATTATGATTCTTGTTCACTGTTAGTCGTCCAAGTGATTTTATACCATATTTGTTTTGTATGTAATTACACTTGTAATGGCCAATGGCCAAACAATAAAACTTACCTACCTACCTAACCTTTGTCACATGATTAAAAATGGTAAATATGGGACTGAATTTGAACGTTTGGTCAGTGTATAAAATGAGTTGAATTGGATTCTCTCATTAAATGTGTATACTTATTTAAGTGGATAAGGGGGATCCAGTTGATAGTTTCCAGAAGAGCACTTGATAAGATGCCTCCAGGACTTTTAAGAAAATTAAATCATCATGAGATAAGGAAGGTCCTCTCATGGATTAATAACTGGCTAAAAAAAAAGATAGGAAACAAAGGGTAAGAATAAATTGTCAGTTTTCACAATGGAGAGATGTAAACTATGGGATGCCTTGGGTCTGTACTGGTGCTGTTTAACATTCTTTACTCCATTCTTGTCCTCCTTGACCTCTCTGCTGCCTTTGACACTGTTGACCACACACTCCTACTGGACTCCCTTCGCTCCCTAGGGTTCTGAGACTCTGTCCTTGACTGGTTCTCCTCCTCCCTCTCTGACCACTCCTTTAATGTGTCTTCCGAACTCCAAATCCTCCTCCCTCCCCTCCTCGGTTGGGGTTCCCCAAGGCTCTGTCCTGGGCCCACATCTCTTCTCTATCTACACCCTGTCCCTTGGCAAACTCATTGCTTCCCACAACTTCCAATACCATCTTTATGCTGATGGCACTCAACTCTCTCTCCACCCCTCTATTCAAGCTCGCCTTGTCAACCGTCTCTGATATCTCCGCCTGGATGTCCTGACGCCAGCTCAACATGGCTAAGACTGAACACCTTATCTTTCCTCCCTACCCTTCCTCTCCCTCGTCCCTGTTCATCCTCATTGATGGGGTCACCATCCACCCCGTTCCCCAAGCCCATAGCTTGGGCTTCGTCTCAATACTCACCTTTCCTTTAAACCTTACATCGACTCTGTTGTCAAGTTCTGTCACTTCGGACTCCACAACATTACACAGATTCACCCCTTTCTCTCCGTCTCCTCAGCCAAAACCCTTGTTCACGCCATGGTCATCTCTCACCATGACTACTGTAACCGCCTCCTTACTGGCCTCCCCCACTCTCACCTGTCCCCCCCCTTATCTCCATCTAAAACTAGCTGCTAGGGTCATCCCCTCAGCCCGTCACTTCGACCATGGGCAGCCTCTCCTCTCCTCACTAGCTCCCCCTTCCAGAACGCATCCTTCACAAACTCCTGTTCACGTACAAATTCCTTCACAACCTTCAGCCCTAGTCTCCTTACACACTCCTGTACGCACTCTTCGCTCCTCCTCTGCCCCCTCCCTTGCTTCCCCTGCTCCAATTGCCTTCGTCCCTTCTCCCTCACTGCCCCCCACACCTGGAACTCCCTCCCTCCCCACATCCACCTTGCCCCCTCCCTCCATACCTTCAAATCGCTCCTCAAAACCCACCTTTCTCGCCGCCTTTCCAGCCTCCTAGAACCTTCCTTTAATATTTACTGTCTGCCCACCCTGCAGACTCCTGCCTAACTGCAACCAAGCCAAGCACATGCACCTGAGACTTCACATCCGCTTGAATGTTATTGATCCCTTGTCTCTCCCCTCCATGTCTATTAGATTGTAAGCCGTAGGCAGGGACCGCGTCTAATTGTTCTGTAAAGCGCCAGGTACATAGCTGATGCTACACAAATGCTTATAATAAAATAATAATAATTAGTTATTTGAAAAAAAGGGAAGGGGAAGGTGGCCAAATCTGCAGAAGACATACAATTATTCAAGTATTTATGAGAAGCAGACACTTACAGAAGGATCTTACGTGCCTGGGAGTTACAGAAGGATCCTTACGTACCACCGGGAACGCCTTCTCCAGAGTCACCCCCCAAGATACCCGGGGAACCTCCAAGGCAGCACCCACCAGCCAACCGCAGGGGAGCTGTTATTTACTACGTCTCAGAACACATGAACTAGCAGGGGACACCCAATGAAATTAACTGGCAATAGATTTAAGACAAAGAAAAAGCACCCCTCCCCATCCAATCTGTGGAACTTCTAACCGGACTCAAAAACGGACTGGATGAGCTCTTCAGGAGGATGGGTCCATAAGTGACCTTTAGTCAAGTTGGTCAAGAGAAGGCTGCAGAGGGCTAGGAATGAAGAGCAGAAAGTGGATCACTCCTGTTATGACCTGCTGTGTACCTATTGACTTCCCTCAGTTTTGCAAAGGAATACTTAAGTATGCAGTATTCTAGGGGACTTAGTTTACTTAACATGTGCATTAGTGATCAGGAGCTCCAAGCAAAGGAGGAAGCCATAAACTGTCAGAAAATTGCTGGGCACTTCAAATTTTTCCCTTCCCCTCCTCCCAGAGTAGCCTCATATCTAATGGCCTTTACTGATTGGAATCTCAGAACAACTTTCTGGTTTTTAGCCAGATTCAAGCTACTGCCCTCAGCTGTTCTTGAGGGCAGGTTTTTGGAACTCCCCTCAGAGCAAAGACGATGTCCTTTTTGTAACCAATTAGCGATTTAATCTCTGCCCCACGTAATCTTTGTCAGTTGCATGCTGCCCCTCATACTAGATTCCTAGAACAAATTAACAACTCACCCCCTCACCCCATAGTCAACGTTATCTGTTGATCCGTCTTCTGTCAGAATCTGACCCTCTCATTACCTGTAATGTAGCTAAATTTTGCTTGATTGCTACTAGATTACGGAAAACTGCATTGGGGGGGGGGGGGGGGAAGATAGACATTTGATCTGATGCCTTGGCATCGCTCACTTATTTCTTTTTAAATGTTATTTTATCACATATACCTGCACATTTTAATTTAGCCTATATGCTGAGGTTTCCTTTATTTAGTTTGTATTTTTTTTCTTGTGATAGCTATGCTTCCACAATTTTTTATTATTATTATTATTATTATTATAAGCATTTATATAATGCCAGCGATGAACCTGGAGCTTTACAAAAAAACAAGATAGACACGGTCCCTGGCCGAGAGCTTACAATCTAAAGAACTATGCAAAACAGATTGTGGAGAACTATTCTAGGAGTTCCGGTGGGAACATCTGCATGTTTATTAAGGGCAGAAACTGGAACCCTTTCTGTTGAGCCTCAAGCAAAAATTCGGCAATCATCATACTTGATATGGCTAATTCAAATGTCAGAGACCAGATTAGCCAAGTTGTGCTGGCTTGAAATGAAGGCTTCTGATTGCAAGCTTAAGTGGGTAGTTAGATTAAGCTCTCTTACAGACAAAATGGGCTTATCATTTACTTTTTTATCTGCCCTCTCGCCTGAACAAATAAAGAGGCTGTGTAAATAATGCATGGAGGATATCTATAGGCAGATAGATAGGAAAATTGGTTCACTTACCCGTGAATTTTCCTTCTGCGGGGGATCCTCCTGGCCGGCCAGTCAGGATAGTAGGGTAGATCCCGCCGGGAACCACTAGGAGGCAGACTTAACAAATTTTCACACCCCTCCTACTCGGGATCTAACCTCTCTACCCCAGTCTTACTAAGCTGTAAGCCTGAGCCTAACTTCCAAGTCCCTCTGGTAAAATCCTAAAACCTACTGAACTTGAAAAATCCTTAACAGTAACTGTACTGAGCCATTTCCCCACACCTGAGGTAAGGCCCAAATGGAGCGACCTTGTCGCCGCTTACCGTCTCTCCCCCTCAGAGTTCTATTCACTCCGGGAGGGGACTGGCCGGCCAGGAGGATCCCCCGCAGAAGGAAAATTCACGTGAACCAATTTTCCTTTCTCCCGGGGGATCCTCCTGGCCATCCAGTCAGGATAATAGGGATGTTCCCAAGTAGTAACCAGATCGCTACTATGGGAGGGAATACAAGAGAAGAGAACTCCAAAGGAATTCAAGTAGCTCTTCGGCGGACCCACACCTCATAGGACCGCCTGAAGAACCCTCCTGCCAAAGGCAGCCTCCATCGAGTCTTGCAACATGATTTTGTAATGTTTAGTAAAAGAGTGTATGGAGGACCACGTTGTCGCTCGGCAGATCTCCCCATAAGAGGCTGCATTAGTAAATGCCTGAGAAGTGGCCGCGCCTCTTAGTGAGTGCGCGAAAATTCCTCTCGGAGGCAGCTTGCCTAACGCTCTATACGCCTCTGAGATACAGAGCGTCATCCACTTAGGTATTAAAGCTTTAGAAGCCTTCAATCCCCGCCTCTGCGGATTATAGGAGACAAACAGAGCTGAACTCCTTCTAAATGCCTTTGCCCTGTCCAGGTAAATCCTTAAAGCTCTGCACACATCCAAGGTGTGCCAGGAACGTTCTAGCGGGTGAGTAGGATTGGGACAGAAAGACGGCAAATTGATCTCTTGCTCTCTATGAAACCTAGAGTCTACCTTAGGACTAAAGGCTGGATCCAGTCTGAGGACCACCGACGACTCCTTAAAGGACCATAAAGATGGATCAACAGACAGAGCCCCCAGCTCAGAGATCCTTCTGGCAGAGGTGATCCCTACTAGAAAAGCTAGCTTAATAGACAGAAAATATAAGGAAACCTCCTGTAGAGGCTCAAAAGGAGCTCTGGTCAGGGCATTAAGCAGCAGGTTCAGGTTCCATGAAGGAAATCTGTGAATGACCGGAGGGGAAATTATTCTGGAGGTTCTAAGAAAACGCTTGATGTGAGGGTGTATAGTTATGCTATGCCCCCTGATCGTGCCTAGCACGCTATTTAGAGCCGCCACCTGCCTCTGCAAAGTGTTAGGTTTTAACCCCATTTCCAGCCCCTGCTGCAAGAATTCCAGAACCCTAGGGATAGATGCCATATCCGGTCTAATTGCCCTACTCTGACACCATATTGCAAATCTCTTCCAAGTGGTCTGATAGATTCTTTTGGTTGCTGGACGCCTGGATTGTACCATCGTCTCTAGCACCTTGGCCGAGTAGCCTAGCCGGCCTAAAGCCCTCCTTTCAACCTCCATGCTGTCAGTTTGAGTGAGGTTGGGTTGTCGTGAAGAATTGGACCCTGCGACAGCAGGTCCGGAAGGTCCGGCAGCCTGAGTGGAGCTTCTGCGCTGACGTCTAGCAGGTCTGCAAACCACGGCCTCCGCAGCCACCATGGAGCCACCAAGATCACCTCTGCCCTCTCGATCCTTATCTTTGTTATTGTCCTCTGGATGAGGGGTAACGGGGGAAAGGCGTACAAGAGTCCGCGAGGTCACCTGATGTTTAGGGCGTCAAAGGCGAATGCCTTGGTGTCCGGATGTCTGGATACGTATCTCTCTGTTTTTGAGTTGTTTGACGAGGCAAAGAGATGGACTGCAGGGGCTCCGAACCGGCTGGCTATCGTGTCGAAGACCCTCGGGTGTAGGGACCATTCACCTTGGTCCAGTTTCACTCTGCTGAGCCAATCGGCCCGAGTATTCACCTGTCCCTTTATGTGGAGTGCCCTGATGGACGTCACATTCTTCTCCGCCCACCTGATCAGCGTGGTTGCCATCTGGTGTAGTGCTTCTGACCTTGAGCCACCCTGGTGGTTCAGATAGGCTTTGGCTACCATATTGTCTGTGTAGACCAAAATGTCTCTGCCCCGCAGTTTTGGGGCTAGGCTCAAGAGAGCTAGATAGATTGCTCTCAGCTCCAGCCAGTTGACATGGTGTTGCTTTTCCCAGCTCTTCCATTCTCCTTGAGCTGACAGCGATTGCGTGTGAGCACCCCAGCCAGATAGACTTGCATCGGTCATTAGAGTGGTCATCTCTGGATCTGCTAATGGCATCCCTTGTTGGTATCGGTCTGGAAGCACCCACCATTCGAATGATCTCTTCAGGGCTGGCGTTATCTGGATCCAGGGGTTCCGTTCCTGTGTTAATTCGTCCTGCCATGGTCTCAGAAAACGTTGTAGCGGCCTGGCGTGGAATCTGGCCCACTGTACAACCCCCAGACAGGAGGTCATGGCTCCCAGAAGGCTCACGAGGGTCTTCAATTTCGTTCTGCGAACATCTGAGACCCGCTGTATCAGGCTGAGTAGCTTGCGCTGTCTTTGCTGAGAAAGGAAGAGTCTGCAGATCTTGGTGTTTAACACCCCCCCCAAATGGTCTAGTGACTGGGAGGGTTTTGTGTGGCTCTTTTTCATGTTGACCACGAACCCGTGATCTCGTAAGTATGTTATAGTCATGGCCAGGTCTCTTAGGGCTTGTCTGTAAGTTGGGGATCTGATTAAGATATCGTCCAGATAAGGGTGTAGTTTGATCCCTTGTGTCCTCAGGTTCGCTATGAGAGGGACTAAGATCTTGGTGAAGGTCCTTGGTGATGTGGCCAGTCCAAAAGGAAGTGCTGCATACTGCCAATGCTGGCCCTCATAGCTGAACCTGAGCCACTTCTGGTGTGCCGGACTTATAGGTATGTGAAGGTACGCTTCCTTTAGGTCCAGAGAGGTGAGCCATTCCTGTTTGGCGATGGCAATGCTGATGGACTGGAGCGTCTCCATTTTGAATTTTTGGACCTTGACGGTCCGGTTCAGGAGTTTTAGGTCCAAAACCGCCCTCCACTCGTCCGATTTCTTGGGAACGAGGAAGAGGATGGAGTAGAGACCCTGTCCTCTTTGTGATTGTGGGACGGGCTGTATGGCTCCGATGGCCCTCAGTCTGGTAATCTCGTTTGCCATTGCTAAACGTTTGACCGTGTCTTTGGAGACAGGCGAGCTGCAAAAGTATTCTCTTGGGGAGTGGGATAACTCGATTGCGTAACCTCTTGTCACGGTCTGGATGACCCAGGCGTCCGTGGTCGCGTGTTTCAATTTTTCTGTGAATCGGTGAAGTCTCCCCTCCAGGCTCATGCCATCCTGCTCGCCGGACGCGGCCCAGTCAGGCGTCGAGCTTGGATCGTCCTGAATTCTGGCGTTGCTTGCCTCAATTGTCCTGGCCTTTTTGTCTCTGCCAGCGATTCCTATACCTCTGCTGGTTTCCCCTATGGGGGAAGAATGGTCGTCTAGAACCTCCTGCTCCGGATGGTGGTGCATTGTAGGGACGAAAGGATCACTTGAAAGAACCCACAGACTGTAGAGTCTGCTTCTTGTTCTTGTCTGTAGCATCGGCTAGGACTTTGTCCAAGCAAACCTCAAAAAGTTTGCGGCCCTGGAATGGGCCCCCTACCAGGGCGTTCTTTGAAGTGTTATCCCCTTTCCAGGACCGAAGCCACAGCTTGCGCTGTGTGGCCACATTGGATGCTGCTGCCCTGGCTGCCCACCGGAGTGCGTCTGTGGAGGAGTCCGCGATAAAGACGTAGGCTAGCTGGATCCTGGTCGAGAGGACTCTTGTCATCTTCTCCGATGTATTAGGATCTCCTGCTCGTTTTACCCACGTCATCAGGGCTCTCGAAAAATAAGATGTTAACGTGGTCATTTTGATGATTGCAGATATCTCATCGAAATTTCTCCTGAGATTAGACTCGATCCCCTTGTCTGTTGGGTCTCGGGGATAACATTCCCCTTCAGTGGGGAAGATCGAGTTACGAGCCAGGGAAGCCGCTGCTGCATCAACTTTGGGGATAGCCAGCAGGGAGTTCTTATTCTTTGAAAGTGAGTACAGGGACAACTGTGCCTTAGAGAGCCTGGAGCCCCTGTTGGGGCACTTCCACTCCCTCTTGATAATATTTGTACGCTCTATCCAGTGGCATCCCTTTGTCCCTAATCCCTGGCTCGGGGAATGTACTCCCTGCCCTCTTCCTCCTCTGAGGACTCCGAGGACATGTTCTTCTCCTTCTTTTCCTTGACCCGGAGGGCTTTGGCAACCATCGAGTATATTTGGCCCCTGTATTTGTTGGGAAAATGTTTGTCAGGGTCCGAGGGAGCCTCTAGGCCCTGCTCCTCGTCCTCAGGAGCTGCCTCGCTGCCCGAAGCGTGCTCCGAGATTTCCCCCTCTTCCTCGCTGCTTTCTCTGAGTAAGGGCCTAGACTTTCTTCTACTCCTTCTAGTAACTCCCTCTTCCTCATCAGAGGACTGAACTGAAAGAATATCCTCCGGAGGCTCAGAGTCTGAGGAGGTGGAGTCTAGGATATTGCTGGCCTTGCGAGGTCTTTTGGCCTTGGGGTGCTTCCCCTTGCCAGCCCCCTTGGAGCGTCCCTTGAAAGCCTCTGCTCTGTCTGGAGGCGGGGATCTTTTTCTCTTTAGTTCCAGGAGAATTTCCCTCAGCATTTCCACCTGCAGCTCCTGCGCTGGGGGGGTGGGGTGGGGGGGCAGGGGCAGGAGGAGGGGTACCATTAGGGCTCTCTAAGGCTGAGGGTTCCCCCTCTTCAACCTGTTGGGATGCGGCCCTGAGTCTGGGAGCCATTTTGTCTCGTCGGGGCCTCTATTCCCTCTTTCGCGCCCTTTCCCGGTCAGGGGGGGAGGAGCCGGCCACGAGGTCGGGCCTGCCTTTGCGCTCCTGTGGGGCCTCGTTCCCCTTTACGCTTTCAGGGCACTGAGGCCCGCCGGGACACTAGCCGCACCCTCAGCCATGCTGGAGCTAACTCAGCCGGGACGCCGCGGCTGGGCTCTGAGAACGGCGAGTTCGGCGACAGAGCTGGGCGGATGGCAGGGGGAGAGTTAGTCGGGTTCGGCTGTTACTTGCCCGTTGCTGATCCGTGTCAGTTAGCTGCCGCTTCTGCTCCAGTGGGAAGGGGAGAACCCGTTCCCGCTCTTCGGTCCCCCGCGCCTGCCGGGAAGGGGGTAGCCGGCTAGCTCCTGATAGCCGCTTTTTCAGTTCGAGCAGGGGGGGGCCCGTTCCCGCTCCTCGGTCCCCCGCACCTTCCGGGAAGGGGGTTGCTGGCTCGCTCCTGCTCCCTTCACTAAAGGGAGGATGAACAGGGAGAGGAATTCCTCATCCCCTGGCACCCGGAGCTCAACAATGAAATTTCTTCACTTACAATCGTAGAACAAACTGTCTCAATAGGAGACAGATAGCCTGCTTCCTAACTGTGCCCAGGCAGACACAAGACTGGGGTAGAGAGGTTAGATCCCGAGTAGGAGGGGTCTGAAAATTTGTTAGTCTGCCTCCTAGTGGTTCCCGGCGGGATCTACCCTACTATCCTGACTGGACGGCCAGGAGGATCCCCCGGGAGAATTACAGGACATTAGAGTAAGCAGGGTAGCACGCTGGTATAGCTTTATAAAAGGGTATCACCTGCAAGAATATTATTTGAGTATTCTGACAAATTTCACGTTAAGGAGAGCTTTTACTCTCCTAAGATTTCAACTTATGCCCTCGGCTGTTCTTGAGAAGCGATATGATAAGACTTCTCACAATCTGAGATTCTGCCCATGTGGGCGAATTTATTTTTTTGTCCTTTCTCATTAAGTCTAAGAACAAAATATTTATACCCACTAATACGAGCAATCCCAGGCCGGGATATACGCGCAAAAATAATATATTTGTTGGCAAATCCTGATGAGAAATTTGTTAAGAAAGTAGCAAATATGGCTCATGCTTTCATTGTTCAAAGACGTAAAGTAGAGTCCAAATAACATACAGCTGACCCCTGGGAAAACTGAACTTTGAAATCAAATGGTGATTATGTGTATGCAAATTGGATGGCTTGCAGAAATCTGACATTTGAATTAAGCAAATGAATGGAAAATTGAGTGGTAATTTTATAGGAAGCTGCACAGGGGCTAAGAGAGTTCTGTACCAGGGAAGAGCTAACACTAAATTCCTAAGGGGAATTATATGTATGTTAAAGATATATTAGACCCATGGGTTACTGGCAATAACAAAAAGAGGAAGATATATTGTCTTCTCTTTTTCTAGATAAACAAAAAACATTCCCCTGGTATGATTGTACTTTTAGAGGTGTAGAATTTAAATGCCTTGTTTTCTTTTATATAATTCTTTTAATTATATAGTTTTCATTCTTGTCAATATATTTTATATTACACAGTTTTGTTATAACCAATGGCTAACACAATAAAATTCACTCATTCACAATCTAAAGACAGGGGGAGGGGAGACAGGGAAGGGGGAACAGAGAGAGAGACTTGACCTGCTGTGCACATCTGTGAAGCAAGCAGTCAGCCACTGCCAGAGACAGGGCATTGGGCTAGACAGACCATTGGTCTGACCAAGTAAAACTCAAGTATGCCGTGCACTGCTTATGGAGTTCATGTGACTGAAGAGACTGTTTGTCAGCTATAGTAGCTCGCAAGAAATACTAGTACAGGTCATGGAGGTGTGACCCATCTCTTGCTAACCACTCCCAACTACCAGCTGTTTAAGCCGCAGCTAGTAAGCCTTTACGGCTCTATCCTCTTAAGAAATTATCTAATTTCTGTTTGAAGTTAGTTATGGTGCTGGCTTTCACTGCCTCCGCTGGCAACAACTTTAACAACGGCATTGTCTACTTACCGAGTTAAAAAGTACTTTTGTTTGTTTTAAATCTGCTGCCATTCAGCTTCAGTGTGTCCCCTTGATCTCTTATTGTGGGAAAGGGCAAACTGTTCCCTATTTACTTTTTCCACACCGCCCATGGCTTTATAAACTTCTTTCATACCTCCCCTTAATCGCCTCTTCTCCAAGCTCAACAGCCCTAACATGATGAGCCTCTCCTCATATGGAAGTCGATCCATTCCTTCTATCATCCTTGTTACCCTTCTCTGAACATTTTCCAGTTCTATTATATCTTTCCTCAGATGGGGTGGCTAGACAGCACACAATACTCACAATACTTTGGGGTCATACCAAAGCTTTACACAGCAGCATTATTTTTATTTCTTTAGCAACAATGCCTAGCATCAGTAACTCCAAGATCTTTCTCCTGGGTGGTCACACTGTGTATGTAATGCGAGGATTATTTTTCCGTGTGCATCACTTTGCACTAAACATGGAAATTCATTTGCCATTTTATTGCCCATTCGCAGTCATACAAGATCCCTCAGTAGTTCCTCACAGTCTGCCTGGCTCTTAACCATCTTGAATAATTTGATGTCATCTGCGAATTTAGCCATCTTTCTTCACCCTTTCCCCAAATCATTAACGAATGTTAAACAACTCTCCAACCTGAGAAATGACCATTTATTCCTGCCCTTTCCCCCCCTAACTTTTAACCAGCATCAATCCATGCGTACATTATTATTATTAATATAGCACCAGCAATGTACCTGGGTCAGACAGGTTCCTACCCATAAGGGGCTTACACTCAGAGACAAGGGAGGGGGATACAAGGGAGAGGTAAACAATGAGGAAAGACAAGAGTACATGAATGAGGTTGAGAAGTTGCAGGCTCATGTGCTTCGCTTAGTTACAGGGAATTAGGTTCTGAGTGAGGGGGGGGAAAGGACGCAGTAACACTCATGACAATCGAGGGAAAGCCTGACAGAAGAGGTGGGTTTTCAGGAGGGATGTGAAAGATAGGAGCAGATCGATTATATCCAGGAAGGGAGTTCCAGGCATGTGAGGGGCAGCAAGGGAGAAGGGGCGAAGACATTTAGAGGAGCAAGGGGTTCGCGAGCGAAGCTCCCGGGCAGGAGCATGGCGGGATACAAGAGCGGAGAGTGGCAACAGTACTGTACGTACTGGTCCATAGTACATATGGTGGAAATGAATTTCTGCAGTATTTGCTGTGCTGGTTTAAAGCTCCTGCCTCCCCCACCCATCTACTGTAAGCCATATTTCACCTGCCACAGGCTTCCTACTGTCCTGCTCTGAAGGCAATTTGAACATTGTCTAACTTTATAGTTTAGGTGAAGGGACAGTTTCTATCTCCATTCCAGACACTTTTATAAAGTCCATCTGTAGATGCAACTGTTAAGGTCGTGAAAAGAGTAATTGAAATGGCTGCAACCAATGCAGAGTGATCTACATCCATGTCCAGGTATAAGGCATATAAACTACGCCCAGTGTTTTTTTGAGGACATTTTGGAATGCAAGAGTTAATTAACCCTGACTAAAATAGGGGACGTTTACACAAGTATAGTCTCAGGTTTGCCTGCAAATGACCCTAGGGCCACAAATTTTCAGAACTGTTCACGAATGAGCGCCAAATTCTGCCCTGGGGTGGGTGTGCATCGGAAGGAAGTGCATCTATAGGATGCATACGTAGAAATACATATGCACATTCACACAGTGACCATGAGGCTTGATTTTTGCAATTGGTCTATGGGCTGCTGCTTCATTGCTTGCAGCGTGTTCAAATTGCAGCAGCACAGCTGCTTACGGGTTTGGGCACTAGTGACAGGTCTCTTCCCCCCACCCCCCAAACGTTCTTTGCATTTGCTGCCTGTAGCACAGCAGATTGAATTTAAAATTGCCCTGCTGGTTTTTAAGACCCTGGCTACCATTTGAGAAGTGCTCTTGGAAACTCACCCTACTGGCTATCTGTGCTCAGATACCACCCGCTGTTTGGGATGGCCACTATCGTGCCTTATGTCAGCAAGAAATCAGGCCTATGCTATGGCGGACGTACTCCCTTCAGGTCTTCATCTTAGTTCCTTGTTCCTCCCCTTCAAAAAGCAGCTGAAAGCTTTTTTGTTTTCTAGGTGCTTTTAGAGGATCCACTGCTGGTTCCCCTCCATGTATTTCCCTCACCCTACTGTGCTCGGAAAACTATCTAGCAGAGGCGTGCTATATAAATAAATTATTATTATTATTATACACATACATACACACACAGGCAAGATTTATCCTTTACTAACAATACCCATTTTTGCAAAGGGAACAGGCTCATTTTCTGCTGTAAATCTATACAAACGGAAATGACTCTACAAAGTGAAAAATAGTTTTGTTAGTCATGATAACAAAATATATTTTAAAGATCTGAAATACAATTCAGAGTTACGCAAAAAGGAGCATACTGAAATTACAAATTAAAGTTTCAATTACAAATGAAATGAGATTGTATGCATTGCTTATTGCCATTTTACAACTTTAAATAATAAGTATATTCAGTAGCTCAAATGCAAAACAACAGTTAGCAGTGGTACCCCACAAACAATGGAAAGGGCAGACTGCTCAAACACCTTTGAAAATTTTTCATGGAAAAATGATGATGCTTCAACAATTGAGTTTTTACAGAACAGGAAAGACACTACATCATTTGCTTGAAGATATCACAATCCATTTACTGGTATTCTTGATGCTTTAAATTTAACTCCCATAGTCACCTAAATAAGATGCTTGTCATGACTTCCCATGACTTAGCTACAAGGATACAGCTAGGAGGCAGCAATGGGTGTAAACAGATGGACGACAGCCCCAAGTCTGCCTGCTTCATGCCCTCCCTGCCCCCCCCCCCCCAATACCCCAGCTGGCCAGTCTGTCTAAAGGCAACCCACCAGATGTTGAAGTGGAGCAGACACAGCCCTGCTTGTAGTGCTCTGGAACATCCTGGACACTGAACATCACGACAGCACACTCTATCCACTTAGAATATCGTCCCCTGTGTGTTGGAAAACCTGACCTAATAGAAACTGATTTATGCTTACTCTAACGAAGACACTGGGGAGGGCATGTAAGGGAATACAGAATGAAAGATCTTGTGCCTTCAATCAAGTAAGAACTTGGAACGGTGCTAATTCCAAGCTTTTTAGACTGTGACCTCTGCCACAACCTGCTTGTGCTTCTCTCTTCATCTGTAAAATGGGGCTAAGTCACAGCACTTATCAGGGTGAAATCTTTAACTTTGCAAAGGAGAGTCAGGGTATCATTTTAACTAAAACTTCAGCTTTAATAATTTTCAGGTTCAGCTCAAGTCAATAAGATGAAGACAGCATTTAAGATTCTAATATATACAAGTGCTTTCCTCTTATTCAACAAGACTAAGGCCAAATTTTTCTCTCTCATACATGCATGCAGTTTTAATGGAACTCAATCAAAACCACATGCAAACAGACAGAATTTATCCTGAATATAATGGAAGGAATTATTCCTCCCCCAACTTTTGTTTGTTTAGTTCCATAACTGTTTTCTGCAAAAAGATATGAGAAGCTGAATTTGTGTCTTGGCTGTTACTAGAGAAAAAGAAATATGGCTTTCTTTTATTTCAAGCAACTTTCAACAGAAAAGGCTGCACTCCAACAAATAGCAGATTACCAACTTTCAGAATGAAAAGCAGAAACCTTACGGAGGTTTCTACTAAACCCTCAAGTAGAAATGTTATGTGGAAACCTTTAGCAAGTTTATTCTGTCTTCTACTACTTCTACTATCTTCACAGTAACATGAAACTATGTAGCATGTTTTTTTATCGGATGCAACAAGTATCACACTTATTTGTACAGGAAGCAGGAACTAAAGTGATAATAGAAAAAATAAAAACATTTGGTAACCCATGTTTAGTGAAGCTTCCTTATACAGAATGAGAATCTATATACATTTAGGTGTGCTACAGGAAAGCTCTCATAGTTTTAGAATATCTAAAACTATATGAGATTCCTATCCCATAACAATTTACAGTAAACATTCTTTTATCTCTAACACACCAACCGATTGATATATAAGGATTACAGCAGGATAGCCAACATGACCATTGTACTCTCTCTCATGAAAACCATGGATTTTAATTTCAGTATGTTCGTTATACGTGTAAGTCTCAAGGCATTCTTCTTCAGTGAAAGTTAACTTTTACTTCCTTTGACTTCAAATCAAATATAAACCACTACTATGTTCTCATATAATTCAGGGAAGGGAGAGCGCACAAGAATTTTCTTCCCCAAAGAGAGCTGTTTAAGAAAAAGCTATTCTTGCTTACAAGAACCTTTAAAACTCGGTTCACATGTCTTGATGAAATTCACCTACTGTTAATGGCATTATTCAATATTCTTATTCTAGGAACAACAGTAAACAGTGATCTTTAATGACAACGTTATCAGTAAAAGTATATACCATATCATACTCAGCAACCCTAGTGTACCAATAACTTTTTCATTTCACTAAACTTATCTTCATCCTCATGTTTAGTTAAAAGAAAGAAGAGAATCTGTTCGTGCATCTCAATCTGTGAAAAAAGAGCCGAGAAAGGAATAGCAGTTAAGTCATATATAGATTTCAAGAGATGAGATTTGACTTAAGATCTAGTTTTTCTTTAAAAAAATTAAAAATAAAGTAGTTTCAGATACTACAAAGACACCCTGTGCCAGTTTGATGGATAGACAGTTACTTCTCCCTACTATGTAAATCTGCATAGTGTGGGGAGGGGAGGAAGGAAGAGGAGAAATAGGACAGTGAATTGTGATCACAAAACCACCTGAAAAATCAATTTTATTCTAGCTGAAAGATTTTTTCAGCACTGAACCGGTTTCTCAGACCTCTGCAGAACCTTCTTTTCTCTAGGTATTTATGGTAAACCAGAAATTGAACCTGGTTCTAGCAACCTGCATTTCCCCCCCCATGCTGGACAAGTTATTCCACAATGTAGACGATTTTGTGACAGTTCTACAAAACACTTCTTTTTCCCTCTTAGGATAACTCAACACTTTGAAAGACTGTAATTAAAGAAAGTAGTAGTCAGGGGCGTAGCTAGGGTTGGAATGGGCCCAGCTGCAAGAAATGGAATCTCTGCCCCTCCTTCCCCCCAACTCTAGTCCGGTAGCCCACTTCTCTGACTCCAGTGACCGCGGTGCCCCTCCCTTTCTCTGCTTGCTACACCTGAGCCCCTGAGGCTCCAACTGCGCTGCCTGTCTTGTGCTGCCGCTTGCTCCGTCCTGTGTCGCCCACCAGATGGGCCCCACACATGCTGCATGCTGCAGACATTTCCACTCAGCGCAGTCTCCACAACAGGACAGCTGTGGACACCCCCTGCCCCGGGACAAATGTCTCTCCTGTCCCCATGGTAGTAACACCCCCAGAAAAAGTACTTAATATAAATTTACACCAAAACATACTTGTTTTTTTAACTCTCTGCAGCAGCAGTTGGTCTTGTTTGCAAATTCTGCAAGAAAACGCATACAATGAATCTGATCAGTAAAACATGACCAATTCCTTGCTAGCTTAACTGAGTATGCTACATAGGGAAAATGCAACAAGCTGCTTTACCAATTTCGAAATGCAGAGGTAGTTAGCATACAACATACATGCTCAAACACTAGCAAAGTTAACGTTGAGAATGATTTAGTGAAAACAGAAGAACTTACCTTGGCACAGCGTGCCTGGATTTTCAGAACTGTTATATTTGGCTAAATTTTCCATTACCAGTTTGTCAGCTATATTCAGAATACCATTTTTAAAATATTTTTCCACAGATACTGCATGAATATTCTCATGAATTCCTTTCACTGTTACCACCACACTCTCATTTAATAAGAGTGTTTTCAGCAAATCTCTTGCAGATTCAGACCACTTTCCATCCAGTGCCATGATTCCTGGAAAACAAAATATGGGGAAATTATAGATTAAGAATTGAAAAAAAGTTCCTCACAGCCATCATTTGAACCATCTCAATACTATTAAACAATTCTGGAAAAAGCTTGCACTAAAAATGAAAACAACTTAATTCAGATCTCTTGAAAACTGGAATCGTTCCAGGTTGGCACATGAAAATCTAAAGATTTTACAATCCTTCTCATTTTGAATCTAGAACAGCAAATGCAAGAGGTTCTAATTGAAAGTCAACGTAGGGAACATTGTCATGCTGACAGATAGTTTGACTATGTTAGTTAGGTTCCTACCTGTGAGAGAACACTTCATTATTTGAAAAGGCAGCTCCAAATAGCACGCAGCTATTGGCAGAAGGCTTGAATACGGCAGTGTTTCAATATTTCCATAGTCGGCATATGCTATTTTTACTTCAGATGGAGCAATGCCCACAACAACTGCGCGATACCAATGGCCATCACCTAAAAAAATTGATCAATAAAACTATTTTCATTTTGAGGCCCGTACTTTGACAGTCCTTTTCATCTACAGAATATACTGCGTTAATTTGTTTCCAATTAGTTCAATATGTAGACTTTTCCAGTCTACAAACGTATGCAGAAAATCAAACACGTTTGCTTTTTGCAGTACCATTTTAAAAAGTTTTAACCCTTGAGGGAACTAAATGACATTGCAGATATTATAAACTGAAAGACAACTGAACTGTAAATAAAACAAAATGCAGTTCGCAATGGAGGGACTGTCGCATCATGTGCCTCTTTGGCAGGAAAACCCGAGAGAAGTCCTGAAGAAACTAGGAGATGAAGGAGATTCTATCTTTCAGGCTGTTATCTGAAACTCTCGGGCAGGGTTTCACTGCCTCCATGCCCACCCAACTCTGAAGCCAAGGTTTAGAACCAAAGAACTTCAAATTTCAAGATGGAGGATTCCTAGCCAAGCATTTCAAAATAGACGATGCCCCTTTTTGAGTCTTAGCAGTGCTACTCTGCAACTCTAGGTAACTCAACAAAAACACACACACTAAGATCATGCAGTGGAAAGGTCACAAAAATAGTAAGAGCCTCATTTGAACCACTGAAGTCAGCCATTAAAAATTTAAGAATTAAAACACGGCCTCAGTATTAACAATAGGTCATCTATCTGCACAACAGTTGCTGACTGCCTTCTTTGCCTATCACATATTGAGCACTTCCTAGCTAATGGTAACCCAAAACTTCCTCAAAGATTTTCTTACCCCGATATACTTTGAAGAAGCCAAAGGAATTCAGAAATTCAATTAGGTTGGCTCTTTTAACTTGTAATAAGAAATTTAGTACATTTTTTACGGTAAGTTTAGAATACAAAATATGAAATTTTAAATACTACATGTATTCCAACATCTGCTTCCCTATACTCTTTCAGGCACAATTCAAGGTGTTGGTTTTGACCTTTAAAGCCCTAAACGGCCTGGGCCCCATCTATCTAAGAGACCAGCTTTCCTTCCATGCTCCCCTGCAGGAACACTCTTTTGCGCGTAACCACCACCCAATCTTGGCCATACAACAAAGGCCTGCAGGAAAGTGCTCAGTTGATGCCCCTGCACTGTGCTACTCCCTTCTCCCTGGACATCCTTCAGAGCCCAAACCTGGCCATATTCCCGAGGCAGCATTTACCAAAACTTTTTGGTAAAGCGTTTGGCAGGTGGGGCTAGGAGTGAGGGTGGGTTTTTCTTTGCATTAAGTTTTTAAAAGGGAGTTTTACTGTATTTCTATTTTATGTTTTGTTACGCAAGCTGCCCTGAGCCTTAGTGGAAGGGTGGGATAGAAGTCTAAATAAATATAAAATAAATAAATATTCCTGCCCAGTTTTCCTGGAACTATCCTCAGTTTAGGCACTCTTGTACTTCGTTCTATAACAATGGGTGAACAAAAATGGGGGGGGGGCACCGAACGAGTTCCCCATGTCACCCTGGGGAAGGCCACTGCAGCTGCCATTCCCCAGGTCGGCAGAGAGGGCAGTTCAAATGACCAGGGAATCCAGGTGGGCGGGGGGGGCGCTGCTGTCAAGTCCCTCCATGCCATGGGTCAGCTGAGATGTCCACATGGGACAGGACTCCAGGACCCCTGCTGCCCAGCAGGATTAGGTCCCCAGGAGGAGCTTCCGCCAAACAGCTGATGGGGTGGGAGAACATGTTCACCTCGCCCAGGTGCTCATGCCAAACAGCTAACGGGGGGTGGCTTTGAGTGCACTCCCCTGATCAACTGTTTGGCAGGCCAGGTGAGTGAGCATGTATGCTCCTCCAGGCCTCTCTCCCCAATCAGATGCTTGGTGACTGAGGTGAGCGTGCTCCTCTGAACCCTCTCATCAAATGTTTTGCGTGCAACGGTGAGCATGCTTCTCCCGTACCCCCCATCAGATGTCTGGCAGTGGGGGTGAGTGCGCTCGTCTGGGCCTCCCCCCAATCAGCTGGTGGCCGAGGTGAGCACGCACCTCCAAGCCTGAGTGTCGGACCTCATTTTGCGGCCAGGCTAGGTGGGGCCTAACAGAGGAGAGGGTGCATGTTAGCCCAGATTAGCCTGGCTGGGCGAGCCTTTGCCTGGGCCACGTCACTGGCCTCCTCTGGACATGCCCAGTAGCAGCCAGTAACCCGCGCCCAAGGTGAAAATGGGTAGCCACCAAACTGACGAACAGGTGACTTGCAGGCTACTGTCACCCAATGCTGTCACCATTTGTTTTCACCCAATGTTCTGTTTGCAATTACATTACACGCTGTGATCGGGTATTCAATCTCCTAAACAAAACAACTGTTAGCCTCGTAAGTTCTTGAGTTCCTTTCATGCCCAGAAAAATAAAATTGCCACAACAAATGCTAAAATACTTGCTTATGAATCCGTATTGACTGTCAAATTAGTATAACTAGTGGCTCAGCTTAGTCTTGCTGCTGTTTTGACTACATGTATTTAGAAAAGATCTCATCGTGCTTGCCACAGCAATAAAGTTACCCAGGTGTTCTTGCTGGTTTAAATTATATATCCCCTCCAAAACCTGGAATTTTTAAAATACACATGTACGTATGTCCATAAATATGTAAAAGAAAGGCCTACTTCGCACTCCTGCATAGCGTCTGTACCTTTTAACAGAAGCTGTGCCTGAAATTAAACAAATAGGATTGAGCAGGCAAAGACCTTTACAAATGATTGTTCTCTTGTTAAGCCTCAACATCCCTGCTAAACAGGATAGGCTGGTATTATTCCAGTGTTGCAGATGGAAGAACAATCACTTGCAGAAAGCCAACAAAGGACTCTTCCACTAAGCCTGGAGGTGAACTGCAACCTCCTCCTTGCTGGCCTCCCTCGCTCTCACCTGTCCCTCCTTATCGCAATCCAAAACTCCGCTGCCAAGGTCATTCACTCTGCTCGTTGCTTCGACCATGTGCAGACTCTCCTCTTCTCTCTTCACTGGCTCCCCCTTCCTGAATGTATCCTGTTTAAACTCCTGGTTTTCACGTTCAAATCGCTCCACAACCAAGCTCCCCCTTACCTCTAGGACCTAATCTCCCTACGCACTCCTGCACGCGCTCTCCGCTCTTCCTTTGTCCCCTCACTCACCCTCGTTTCTCCTGCTCACCTAATCGCCTTCGACCCTTCTCCCTCGCTGCCCCCCATGCCTGGAACTCCCTCCCTGCCCACATCCGCCTTGCCTCCTCCCTCTGCTCCTTCAAATCCCGCCTCAAGACCCACCTTTTCCTTGCTGCCTTTCCCAATGCCTGTTACTCTTTCCCCTTACTCTTACTGTCTGCCCTCCTCTGCTGACTGCTGCCACCAACCTCTTTGTAACCAAGCCAAGCATATGCACCTGAGACTTCACATCCGCTTGAATGTTTGTTTGTCTTCTCCCCTGTCTCTCCCACTGTCCCCTCCCTGTCTCCCCCCCTTTTGTCTTTTAGATTGTAAGCCACAGGCAGGGACCGCATCTAACTCTATGTTCTGTACAGCACCAGGTCACACGACTGGCGCTATATAAATGTTTATAATAATAATAATAACAACCACCACCACCCAGAATTTCTATCTTTAGAAGCTACGCTTGATCCACTGGAGTATACCAAAATAATCTTTCTTGCAGACTTGCACTCTGCCACTTCAGTACATTTCATCTGGTCAAACAATTTTAGTTCTGATTCGCTCACCTGAAAACTTTGCACAGCAAGCTTCGCCAACTTTTGGTCTGAAGAAATGACTGCGCAGAGAGTTGCAATATTCCACCAGTTCAACCATCAATTTATGAATTTTCATTTGATCAACTAACAGAACAGAAAAGAGCGTAGTACTACAATAAAGTCATCGACAGCATCTTTAAGATAGCTCCTAATTGTTTCTACTTTATAAACGAGCTTGTTTGAAGTGATTCAAATGAAGCATTTGAAGTAACAAAGGGTAAAAACACGTGATGTGGGCCCGTGTTGGCCCAGAATTCACCCATGTGTGGTGGTCTCGCACGCCAGATGTTGGCCCAGGACTGCCCCGAAGCGGGTAGGTGGCCAACCTGGAGTGCATCCTCAGAAAGTCTCAGAGGAGGCAGCCCAGACCAAGGGCTGCCTATGCGGGCCGACACGTTTATTCAGCCCTGCCATCCCTGCCTCACGGTAGAGGCCACCATGGCTGTCCATCACAGCGGGGGGCTAGGAGCAGTGTGGGGCTGGCTGCCTGCACGTTGGTCAAGCTCCCTGCCCAGGATGGCTCTTTGGCCACATGCATGTTAGTTCGGTCCCCTTCCCCAACCTGGGGGAGGAGTGGCTGCCGTTTCCCACCCTGGGCCCTGCCGTCACCACACTGCCCGCCTGCCTGTCTCCACCCAGTGGAACATTTCTGTAGACTTGAAACATTTCCACAGAAAATTTCCAGTTGAAGTTACTAAAACCTATTTCTAATTCTTGACATTTTCCAGATTTTTTTATTTTTTTGCTAACTCTTTTAACACATTTTGGAGTTCTGCCTCGTACATCAAGTTGTGTCTCTGTTCATTACTAATTCAATAATAATAATAATAATAGGATCTTTCTTGCATTTCTGCTCTCCAAATAGAAGTGCTGCAAACTATACTAACAAAACTCTTTCAACCATACATCGCTCATTGCTTTGTACCTTTATTTTCAGTTGGGAAAGCATAGAACAAGTCTGGGCTTATTACTTCCAACACACTGACTGATACAGCTTCATTAATTGGCAATTCTGCTGTCTTCCAGTGTTCATGTGAAAAAACATCTATAAGAATAAGGCAAAATGTAAAGCAGGGAGCTTCTGCAAAAGTTGACAATTGTTTAAAATGTGTAGTAAAATCAGTATCATCGAGCTAACTAGAGGAAGAGGACAAGAAAGAATTACTCTGAGGTGGGCACTCGATTGTACAAAAAGCTACATAAACAATAATATGTATGTTTTAACGTCTAAATTAAAGGCGAAATTAACTGGGGGTCCCCAGGGCTGTGTTAAGTCCAGTGTTTTTCAACATTTTTATTAATGACTCGAATGAGGAATTTGAGCATATATTTATCAAATTTACTGTTGAGACAAAAACTGGGCTGAAAAGGAAATGTGATTTAAAAAGATGACGTTCAAAGACAGATGTAAAGGATGACACCGAATAGAATCAAAAGCACAAATCCGAAATGGAGGTTAGCTGGCTAAGCAGCACCACTGCAAAGAAGGATTTAGGGGACTACAGCAGATCACCACCAATGTGAACTAACAATGTGATGCTACTGCAAAAAATAATAAAAAAAATAAAATAAAGGTAGATGGTTGGATAAGCATTGACTGGAGACAAGTAGCAACAATTGCTTTTAGTGCCAGTTTAGGCCTCAGCTGGAGCACTGCATCCAGTCTTGGGCACCCATTAAGGAAGACGTAGACAAAAAAGATTAAGAGAACAACAAATATGAGAAAAGGTTTAAAATGCAAAATATACAAGGAAAGGTTGAAGGAACTGTGTAAGTTTAAGCACAGAGGAAAGAAGATTGTTTGGGGGTGGGGTGGGAATGTAAACATTTTCATATATTTGAAAGGCTCTCCAAGAAAAAGAACTACAATTCTTCTCCATGGCCATGGAAGACAAGAGAGAGTGGGGCTGATCCCAAGCCATGTGGGTCCTACATGCAGTTTCCACGTGGCACTAAGTGCTGGTAACGGCTGTGTGTGCTGTTTCCGCGCAGGTGAACATGTGCAGGCTTGGGATCAGCCCCAATGGGATTAGGCTGCAGGAAGGTTAAACAGAGGTTATATGTGAGGAAAAACTTCTTACCCAAGAATGACTGGGCAATGGAACAAATCTTTTAAGTTGTGAAATATTAACTGGAGGTTCTTAAGAAGTTCCTGGATAAACATCTGCCAGGGCTGATCTAGCAGTAATGATTCTTGCCAGAGTGCAGGGGTTTGGCCTGGAATGACTTTGGGTGCTTTTAGACCAATAGGCTGCCCCGCTGCGGGCCGTGTCAGCCCACTTTAGCCCTGGGTTGGCCCATCCATCTAAAGGGGCTCTGCCAGATGTGGAAGCTCCAGCCCCGCTTGCGGCACTCCAGAACATCCTAGAGCACCCCCCTGCACAGCGTGCTGGCCAGACTGAGGGAACCAGCCCAAAGTGGAGCTGCTGTCCGTCTGCTCTGTGGACCCATGCTGCAGCTCCACTTTCAGCCGGCCACTGCCCCAGGCAGCGCCATAGAGTTGCAGGAGCCAGTCTAGAGCAGAGCTGCACAACGTATGGCCCGCTGATACATTCTGTGAGGCCCACTTTCAAACAGGCTTCTGTTTGTTGAGTGCGGCCCGAGGCGGCTTTTTGCCTGCACCAGCGGGTGGAGCCGACAGCAGCTCCCGCTTCTGTTGCTGCCCAAGTCGGCCTGGATGCGGGTGCTCTCAGCGCAGTTGGGGGAGGCAGGAAGCAGGAAAAGCGCTGAGAGCGCCCGCATCCAGGCCGACCTGGCAGTGGCAGCAGCCTGGCCCCCAGCAAAGCAGCTGCTAGGCGCTTCCTTCTTGCACTGTACCTCTGGAGGGCCCTGCCTTGCTGGCACGCTGCAGGTACCAGGCAGGGAGAGCCCAGATGGGGATGGGGTGCGAGAGATCTGGGAGCAGGGTGCTGGCATCCGCTCTGCAGGCTGAGCTCCAAGTTTCCAGAGCGTTTGGGAGCTGGAGCGACAACAGGCCAAAGTGAGGAGGACAGCACTTCCTCGGGAAGGGAAGGGGGGGGCAGATGCAAGGGAATCTGTCCCCTTAATTCTGGCCCCTATGGCTGATTGTGAGGGAGGAAATTAAGGAGGGGGTTGCCGGTAGACACCCCCCCCTCAAAGGGGTTGTCCTCTATGCCCACCCCCATTTTGCTCCCCTGGCTGTCAGCTGACCGGGCATTGTACGCAACAGCAGGGACTGCTGAGCCTCCTGTTTCCGACCTTCTGAGCGTGAGGCAATCTAAGGTGCCAACTTCTCCCCATTTGTGAAAGGATCTCTCTCTCCTTTCCCCCCACTGCCATTTAAATAGCGGTTTTGCTGTGGGTTCGCCTTGGGAGCCATGTAAATTAGGGGTGAGACCATGCAAATTAGGGGTGGGGATGCATGCGGCCCAGTGTTGGGCCTGAACCAAATAGTCTGACCCTCGGGACAAATCAAGTTGAGCTCGCCTGGTCTAGAGCATCGGGTGATCTGCCTGCAGCTCTATGGTGTGGAGAAAGGGGAGGCACCGCACGGGTGGGCTCTGTGTGCATTTACACCAGTTGAGGTCTCTTCTAGCTGTGCAATTCTATTACTTTACAGTTCTGTGATTCTCCCCCTTGTAACCATGTACTACCACCACTTAATGCAAAGCTAGTTCTTAGAGTAGGGAAGCCAGCTAGTTTATTCCCAACTACAAAATTAATGATGTAATTAAAAATGGAAGTGTTCTGTTGCAACTTAAACACGGTTAACTGAAATCAAATGAAAAACGTGCCATTATTATGTAGTGCCCATTCCAACTGACAGAATTAACAGACTGCTTTAGTTACCTTGAGAATCAACATTTGCAGATTTATCTGGCAGCACATCCTTCTTTGGAAGCAATGCCTTTAAAGCCAATTTTTCACTAATTAACATCTCACTGATCATTTGTGGGCAGCCTGTGGAACTGTCAACGAGCTCCAACCCAGCACCATTTGCATTTAAAGACATTACTGTAGCCTGAAGTTCCCTGCCTGCAGTGTACATCTGAAATCTTGTGGTAGCTTCTGGCATCCATTCCTTATTTACATGCATTACACCTACAGAAACAAAATGAGCACCATTTAATTTTTTTTTGCCCTCACAAAAATTTCTGTATTGTACCAACATGGCATTACAAAAATATTTAGGGGACAATCCAGCAGCCTGCTTACGCCGACCCCAATGCATGGCGCACAGCCAGAACACACGTACTCAAATTGTGCACGTGGTGCCCTGCGTGCAGCACAGCTGCAACCCCGGCCAATGCGCCCCGCCTCGCATGGCTGTGCTGCACGCGGGGCACCACATGCGTGTCCGACTGCGCGCATTCTGGCTCTGCGCCGCATGCCGGGGTTGGTGTAAGCAGGCCGCTGGATTGTCCCCATAGTATTGGCAGAGAAAATGCTCCTGGATCACAGAATTTTGTGTGAAAAACCCTATAATTACCAGAGGCTTCAAAATACCATCTTCGTGTTTTAAAAAAAACAAACAGAAATCACCTGCTAAAATAAGAGAACCATTAAAATAAAAGAGCTGACACCACAACGCGATTCCTTTAGGTACTTCCTATTAATGTGTAAGGAAACTTGGTGAAAATGTTCCTTTGCTTCCACCATGTTTGAGAATCTCTCTCGTTGCACAATTACATGCTATTGTGAAAAAATAAAGTGTTTGTAAAGCAATCCAATACCCTCTGTTGGGAAGCACTATGGTAAAAAGGCAATATTAGACTGTAATGAGAGCGGGTGTGAGCACCCCAATGCTCTCCCACAAATATACAATCGCAAGGGAATTGCATAAAGGGAGAGATCGCAAAAAACCTCAGGTTTTCTCCTTTGGAGAAATGGATGGTCCAGGCTGCTAGATGCCTTGCCAAATGCCCATTACATGTTTACAAAGTCTAAGGAGAGATTTTGAATCATTTCCACTTCACTGTGGGCTTTTCAGGAATACAAGGGGAACTTCTGTATTTACCCCATATCGGGTCCAAGAACAGTGGAACCACGGTCCATACCTACGCTTCACTGGCATATGCTATGGCTTACCTCTAGTCTAAACCTTGTTCTTCCACCACCCTAAACCAAGGTGACCAAGACAACTGCTGTCAAATGGCTGACTGAAGATCTTCTATAAGGACCCCAATTCTCAGGTGACGCGGGAGAGGGGGGGCCGACAGAGGGGCTCTCATGCCTCTTTCCAGCAAGTACCCCCTTCCAAGTACCAAAATGTCACCGATATTGGAGAGGGGCGAGACAAAGCATAATGCGCTCCCCACCTCCAAGTAGACTGTGCTGGTAAGCCGTAGGCTGATGCAGAGTGAGAGCAGATTTCTGGGCAGATATATCTGACCTCCTGTGCCCTAAACTGTGCTTAAAAACTTGAACTGAATGGCAAAAGGAGAAGTTATCACTGGAAGCATTCAAGAGGGAACGTTAATAACATTACTTTATGTACAATGGCTTTTGTTAAATTAGATGTCAAATACAGAATTTCTTGCATATAAAAACACACAATTTGACTTTCTATCTTATTGTAGCTGGGCACGTGTTCTACTGCTAAAACAACAAAAACAAGTCCCACCTGATAACCAGCATCTGACGCTTTGAAATGGAACTTTTAGGAAAGATGAAGAGATCTGTCGAAGTTTATCTGGAGCTACTTCCTCAACATTTCCGTAGTCCACAAACTGCACTTTAACAGCCTCAACTGAAACAACTTCTTTTACCAAGGCACGATACCATCTGCCATCGCCTACATTTTGGAAACAACAAAAAGCCACATGTTTGTCCTTTCCCCCCATATACTTAGGATTTATGTACTTTTCTTGTTAGTGATAATGGACCTGATAATTTTGCAATGCATCTCATGCTGGCATTTACACCAGTGAAAAGTGTAATATTTCTCTTCTGATTTGGTAGCCCATCATGTTTACCCTGTATTGAGATGTATTATAACTGCAAGCAGCAAAGGATAAGACCCTTTTTACAGTAGCACTATCATTTTCAATCAGAGAAAAAACTATATTGAGAGTGGTGCAAGAAAAAATATTAAGCACCTTCTCAAACTAATGGAAGCAAGAACATTTACAAAATTATTATTATTATAAACATTTATATAGCGCCAGTCGTGTGACCTGGTGCTGTACAGAACATAGAGATAGACGCGGTCCCTGCCTGTGGCTCACAATCTAAAAGACAAGGAGGGGGAGACAGGGAGAGGGGACAGTGGGCGAGACGGGAGAAGACCAACAAAATAACTAATACTGTATTTTGTACTGTTTTACAACTGCTGGCAAGTCCTTATATTAATAAGCTATATGTCTTACTATTAATTGTATTCGGCTGTGCCACTGAAATTTTTAGTTTAGTATAAACTGCTTGCTAAAATAAATCCTTACTCAAACATTTTGTTCAGCATTACCAACTGAAGCTCTTCTTTTCTTCCTTTTTTTTTTTTTAAAAAAAAATGTATTTATTTATCCAACATTTATAGCTCTATCTATCCAGAGAGAGAGAGAGTGTCGTCGCTGTGTTGGTCCCAAGTGACAGAGACAAAGTGGTTCTAATGATATCTTTTATTGGACCAATTTATTTCCACCAACTACAGTTTAGAAAACCACAATTAAAACAGGTGGCTAGTTCATAGAAACATAATCTTAATAAAAGATGTTATGACTTGAACAAAACGGGTCAATTCTGTTTACCTGAGAAAAAAGCACAGCAAGGGTCTCCCTTTGTTGGCTTGAAAACAGCAGGGGATGCTTGCTGGCAGTATTCTGACAAGGAGTCATTGAGTTCTTTTAAAACATTTAAATCTGCAAGTAGAACGTAAAAAAATAAACAAAAATAAAGTATTAATGCTGAAATTCTCAACCCACACTAGAACTCTAAACGAGGTCACAGCATCTGCAGACAAGGTCTTGATCTCAATTACGGAAGTAGTGCCATACAGGGTCAGATCAATGATCCATCAAGCCCAGCGTCCTGTCTCCAGCAGTGGACAGTTTCTGCTTCAAAGAAGTGCACAAGTACCTTCTCGTAATGGAGTGACCCATTTCCTGCTATTTGTGCCCTGGCCCCTTCTGTCAGGGGGTCTTCCCTGACCAACAGTTATTTATAGAATTATCTTCTAAGGATGGATATCTAAGGATATTCCTTAGATTCTTGTAACTCTTCGCAGGCTGCTTTGGACTTAATTATTTTGGAAAACGATCATATGCAAATTTGCCCCCCTCATCCCTTTTCCAGATGAATATGCTTTTGCCTTTTAGAAATTTTTAATATTTTAATATCTAGTTTTATGTATATTATTTAGTTTTTATATGTTGTTTGCCGCTCCGAACCGCCATGGTGCGGGAGGATGCGCGGTAAAAATGTATTAAAATAAATGCTAAACAGAACAAGTCCCAGAACAGGGCCCAAGTTACACTGCTGTTTACTTCTCCCCATCGTGAGAACTGACCATTTATTCCTCCCACCCCGACTAACCCACCCTTTGTTTTAACCAGTTACTGATCCATAAGAGGGTCTTTCCTCTTATCCCATGACTACTTAAGTTTTTTCAAGCATCTGATCATCGGGGATCTTGTCAAATGCTCTCTGAAAATCTAAACGTACTGCTTGTTGATGCTCCATCGTATCATGTTTGTTGACATGCTTAATTTTATTCTTTACAATGGCCTCTACCAATGTGCCAATATCAGGTACTAGTATCAGGATCGCTGGTGTGTAGTATCAAGGGTCAGTGATAATTCTGCGATTTCATATTTGAATTCCTTCAGAACTCTTGGATGAATATTATAGAGTCACAGGAGCGGTTCTACAGTTAAGGGGCTTGCAAGCTCCGTTAAAACCACAAAAATTATATTCCTTAGATAAATTGGGACCATTTATCCCATCTGTCTAAAATTTGTCAGAGAAGATTGCTTGGGTGAGGGGTACGGGCTATCCAAATTTGTGGTAAAACAAAAATATTACAGCTGTTTGAAAATTGGAAGCAGCAATGTACCTGGAATGGTACAATTAGTGTTATAGACAGGGCCCCGAATCAAATGCAGGACTGTGATGCACGTATTTCCCGCAGAAATCTCTTCCCAGCACAGAAATCTCCTCCCTGACTCCCCACCGGCACCAAATTTCCAGTGCATGAGAGAAGAGCGAGGGGAAAGATTCTGCACTGGGAAGAGATTCCCAGCTGGGTCACATGGGGGAGGGAGGGGCTGTGGGCAAGGGAGGCAACCCCAAGCACTCCTCCCGCACCCAGAAGGGGGGGGGAGGACAGCCGGGGGGAGGGGGGTAAGGGAGGAACTCACCTGGCTCACCTAGCACCAGAGGAACCCCAGCTCAACAGCACAGCTGCTGTGCTGGGATTTCCCTGCTGCTGGCAGGCTGGGTGAGTTGACGATCCCGGGGACTCACCTGGCTGGTGGTGGAGCAGCTCCGGCAGCACAGCCTGAGCCCAGGCGGGTGGGGACAGAGGGCCGAGTCATCTGGTTGGCTAGCCCAACATGGGAGGGCTAGGAAAATGTTCCATGGGAGAATCAGGGCCCTGGTTATAGACAAGTCCCTAACTCAAAAGGATTACAATCTAAGAAATACAAAGAGAGAGGGGAAAAGAGAGAGAAACAAGGATCCATTCATGAAGTTGAGATGTCGCAGGCGTACATGCTTAGCTTAGTTACAGGGAAGAGGAGGCAATTTGTGAGGAGTCAGATGAGGAGCTAGGGAAAGCCTGATGGAAGCAGCAGGCTTTCAGGAGGGATTTGAAGGCTGGGAAGGAGGCAGCAGAACTAATGTATTCAGCAAGGGAGAAGAGGCAAATAGGTTTTGAGGAGCAAGGGAATTGTGAGCAGGTGAGGGTGGTGAAAAAAAAGAGGAACCAGGCTCCCGGGTGGGAATGTGGCAGGAAACATGTGCAGCATCTGGTCCTGGTGACTTATTAGTATCAAGTCTGCTCTAAAATTTAGTGCCATGTCATTTTAAAAGTTCTTCAAATATTTCATACAGTTTGGATCTCTTTCTGTTGGGGGTGGGGGGGGGTCACAAAATTGTGACCCCCAACCAAGAAGTTTGGGGGTCACTGTCTTAATGCATCCTTTAGGAAGCGTTCCAGTGGCCTGAATTTCAGATGGAAATAAGAGTTTCATTTCAGAATACCAAAGGCCTTGCCTACAGCTTTTAACCCAAGAGTTCTCAACTAAGGGTAAAACTGTAGTCAGTTTTTATTAAGTAGAAGAACTATAATATTACAATAGTACTATGAAAACCCCTGAGGTGAGATACCTTAGAACAGGGGTGGGGAACCTCAGGCCTGGGGGCCAAATGCGACCCGCAGCAAGTTTTTATGTGGCCCCTTTCCAGTTCCTGGATCTTGCCCCTGGATCCAGTTCTTACCTCCAATCACTGAAAAACTGAGCTCAAGGGAAGGGAGCAGAGATGAGGTCATACAAACAAGGAGAGGGGACAGTTCCATGGCACAGAGCCATAATTTGGGCCCTCCTTTCCTTGTGTGCATCCCTTAAGGACCTCCACCCCAACTTCTGTGCGTGAGGCGGTCCCACAGGTAAGTAGGGTCCAGGCCGTCAGGGCAGAGAGTGGAGTACCAGTGTAATATGCTCCTGATGGAGACGGGTCGCCACATTCTGCACTAGCTGCAATTTCCGAACCATCACTACGGGGAGCCCCATGTAGAGCGTGTTACAATAGTCAAGTTTTGAAGTGATGAAGGCATGGATGATAGTGGCCACGTCGGAGTCTGAGATATACGGCTGAAGCCGCCGCACCAGATACAATTGGCCTAAATGACCTGGGCCCCACATATCTTGAGGACCGCCTTTCCTACTATGCTCCAAAATGACCCTTGTAGCCAGCTGGGAGTGTGTTCTTGCAGGTTTTACCTGCCAATCTTGTTCATAAGACAAAGGCCTGTAGAGAGGCATTCTTGGTTGCTGTCCCAGTATTATGAACACCCTTCCCCAAGATGTCCATCAGAGCCCAAGCCTGAACATATTCCGAAGGCAGCGTAAAGCCTTTGTTTCTGGCAAAGCCATTGGCAGGCAGGGACAGGGGCTGGGATGGACGGGTTTAGAGGTGAGGATAGTGTAATTTTAACAAAAATTTAAATGAGTATGCCAAAGGCTCAGGGTGACTCAAAAACAATAAAAATATATAGAACTCTTAAAAATGAATAGCCCCCAAAAGGAAGGCAGCTTTATGTCCTGGTTGCCATGGAATGCTGTATTCACTTTTGGAGCGAAGGATGGATGAAAACGGAGGAACACCTTGTCGCTGTCGAACCAGCACAGCTCTGGGTCTGCCGATAGGACTCCGAGTTCTGAGACCCTTTTCGCTGAAGTAATCGCCACGAGAAAAGCAACCTTAAAAGATAGGGGTTTCAGGGAAACTTGCTGCAGTAGCTCAAACAGAGGCCCCTGTAGTGCCTCAAGCACCACATTGAGTCTCCACAAAGGGAATCTGTGTCTGGTTGCCGGATTTAGGGAAGCAGCAGCCTTCAGGAATCGTCGGACATGGGGGTGGGACCCGAGCACCTTGTCTCCTGGTATCGCTAGGACCGTTGACAACACCGACACTTGTCGCCTGAGGATGTTAGTCGATAGCCCCTTGTCCAAACCTGTCTGCAGAAAACCTAAGACTTCGGAGACCCCGGTTGCCAATGGTGGTACCTGATGGTCTGACGCCCACTCCTGCAATTTTCTCCAGGCAGTGTCATACATTCAATTCGTCTCCATATCCAAAAACGCTTAGCCGGTTCCGCTCGACCTCCAGGCAGTTAGATTTAGCCTCACGAGGTTTTGGTGGCAAACGGGTCCTTGCGACAGGAGGTCCTTCCTCCGGGGGGGGGGGGGGGGGAGGAAGTCTGTATTCTTGTCCGATCTGCTTCTCCCTGATGACCGAGAACCATGGCCTGCGAGGACAGTTTGGTGTGACTAGAATGACCTGAGTGCACCGACGCTTGACCGTCCTTAGGACTCGCGGGATCAGAGGAGTCGGTGGAAAGGCGTACAACAGTTGACTCGGCCAGGGATTGAGAGGGCATCCATTCCCTCTGCCTGGCTGTCTTGATGCCTGGAGAAGAAGAGGTTGACCATGCAGTTGAGAAGTGAACAAGTTGAGGGTGGGTGATCTCCACCTCTGTCTTAGTTGCAAAAATACGCTTGCATGTAATGCCCCCTCTCCTGGGTCGATCATCTGCCGACTGAGCCAGTCTGCCCAAGTGTTTTCCTCTCTCTTTACACGCAGGGCTATTAAGGACTGAAGGTTGTTTTCCACCCAGGACATCAGGCGGACATCAGGCAGGTCGCTTCGATCATTAGTCCCCCCTTGCCTGCTCACAAACGCCATTGCTGTCGTGCTGTCTGTGCATACCAGAACGTGCTGCCCTCTCACCAGGTGAATTAATTCTTGGAGTGCCAGTCAGATTGCTCTCAGCTCGAGGAGATTGATATGAGATCCCTGCTCCGTGCTTGATCAAGTGTCTTGTGCCATCTGGGCACCGCAGCGCGCTCCCCACCCCCTCAGGCTGGCGTCCGTTGTCATGATTACCCTGGAGGGCTCCTGAATGGGGAGACCTACTGCAAATATGCGGGGGGGGGAGAGCCACCAGTTTAGAGACAAGAGAGGGTCTGGCGGGAGCTGGATCACCTTGATGGATCTCACGGCAATGAGCTTCTGCCACGACATTAGGAATGCCTGTAATGGTCGCAGGTGGAAGCGCACCCATCCCACTGCCTCTATGCAGGATACTATGAGGCCCAGCACCCCTGCCAAGGACAGCACTGGCGCCGAGCTGTTGTCCCTGAGACGGGAGATCTCCAGTCGAATCTTCTGTTGTCTTTCGTTGGATAGAAAATGTCTGTCTTGCACCGTGTCTAGGAGAACTCCCAGATGGAGGATGCGCTGTTCCAGCATCAACCAACTCTTTTCCCAGTTCACCACGAACCTGTGGCTGTGTAGACAGCTCACCATCTCCGACTGCATGTTTGCATCCGATTCTTGATGGCGCCCTGACCAGAATGTCGTCCAAGTATGGAAACACATGTATTCCCCTCTTCCTCAGATCTGCCACCAGTACTACCAGCAGTTTTGTGAACACACTGGGGGAGGATCCCAGGTTGAAGGGAAGGGCTCGGAATTGGAAATGTTTGTCCTTGTAGGCAAGCCTCAGGAATCTCCTGTGCAATCGCCTTATGGGAACGTGAAGGTAGGCCTCCTTTAGGTCTATGGAGGCTAAGTAGTCTTGCGGGTGGATCGCTTGGAGTATTGAGGCCAAGGTCTCCATTCTGAACTTCCTACGCTTCAGGTGTTTGTTGACAAACTGGAGGTCCAGAATGGCTCTTGTGTCTCCACTCTTCTTCGGGACGGTGAAGATGGAATATACGCTGGAAAACTGCTCCGGCAAGGGAACCTCTTCTATTGTCCCTATGCTCAGGAGATGGTCGATGGCTCCTTGGGTCCGAGCCCTCTTGTTGGGGAGTTTGGGCACAGGCGCTCGCCTGAATAGGTTTCTTGGCCGGGAATCCAGCTCGAACGCGTAGCCCTTCGATGGTTTCCCTGACCCAGTGATCGGACGTCGTCCCGTCCCATTGGTGAGCAAAAGCCTGCAGGCGGGCCCCCAGGGACGATGGATAGGGTACGGTCCGAAAGGGGTCAGGAGGACGGGGGTGTGTGTTGCTTTGTCTGTTTTTCCTTGTTATCGAGGACCCTGGAACTGACTCCCAGGTCGGAACGATGAAAAACCTCCTCTCCTGGTGTGTGTGTGTGTGTGTGTTGCTGAAATGGCTGGTGAAAAGGTTGCCGTCTCCAGGGCACCTTCTTTCCGGGGTTTATGAGTAGACCCTTCTTTTTCTCTGGCTTGTCCATCATGACCTTATCCATTGGTTCTCCAAAAAGCTTCCCCTCAGCGAGGGGCGCCGAAGTGAACACCATCTTGGAATGCAGTTCCGCCTTCCAGGGTCGCAGCCACACAGCCCTTCGTGCCGCTACGCTGTTAGCCATGGAGTGGGTCAAAAACTGAGCCGAATCCACTGCTGCGTCTGCGGTAAAAGTTGCAGCAGAGGCCAGTCTTCTTAATCCCTCTTTCAGCTCTCATGAGGTGGCCAGCCGGCGCAGGTCCTTGATCCATAGGACCATTGCGCGGGCAGAGGTAGATCCAGAAATGACGGCCCTGCATGCCGTAGCTGCAGCCTCGAAGTCTCTTCACAGGAATGTTTCTATTTTTCTATTCAGCTGATCTTTTGGGGTCCCTTCCCCTTCCGCGGGAAGAACCAAGGCCTTTGAAAGGTCAGCTGCATCAGCGTCCACCTTAGGGAAGACGAAAGGGGCCGCTTGGTCCTCTGGGAGAGCATAAAAACGTCTTGCCACCGAATGGGTTCCTTTTGCCTTTGTTGGCTGCGCCCACTCTTCCTGCAGAATTTTCATATAAAGCAACAGGAGGAGGAGCCTGGAAGCGTCCACCTCTTCTGGGAGCAATATGAGGGAGGCATCCTCAGCTAAATTCACCTCTGTGGGAGCTGGTGGTGGAGGTGCCAGGAGGAATAGGCCAATCCTGTCCGCTATGCTGGCTACTGATTTTAGGAACAGGTCAGGCTGGAAAATACGTGCCCTTGCTTTTGACATTGGATCCTGGGGCTCGTCCACGAGTTCTCTCGTTGCTCCTCCCTTGCTGACCAGCGCTGGTTCGGGGGAATTGGACCTACGAGACCAAGGGGAGGCTCCCTCTTGGCCGCCCCCCCCCAGGATTCGCCCCCTGTCACAGAGGGGCCGGGGGCCGATGGGGTTCCCCCCAGAATGTGTGCAACTCCCTCTACCCCCTTTGAGACCAACTGCTTCCCCAGCCATTGCAAAACTGCAGGGGGAATGTCCTCCTCTTCCCCCTGCGCCCTAAGCCCTGCTGCTTGCCCGGCTGTTTCCCGAGAGGGGGTGTCCCACCCTGGGGGCTCTTCCTAGGGTGCCTACTGCTCGGAGAGGGGCCCTGGGCGGGCGAAGGTGGCCTGTGGGATCTGCACCTGGAGCGGCTACACCCCACCTTCCCTCTATCTGGGCTCCTATGCCTCTCAGCAGAGCCAGGGGAACGAGGCCTCGTGGACTCACTGCGTCCCCTGGAGTGGCGCCGGCAGGAGCCCTGGCTGGGTGAGCGTCTCTGGGGACTGTATCCACGAGGGTTATGAGACCTGGGGCTAGAGGCTCCTCAGGAGCTCTGCTGGGATGGGGGTCTCCCGCTGTTTGGGCCCACCCCGAAGTCGGGTCTGTCCTTTAACCACAGGCTGCTTCTCCGTGAGATAACTGTCCCGCTGCTGCTTGACCTGCGGGCGCGGGGGACTGTGTGAGTTGACCCAGGCTCAGGGACCCTCCTGCGCTGCTAGGCCAGACGGCCTGACTGTGAAGAGGCCCGCTCTCTCTCCTAGGCTCCTGACCTGCTGACTGGGGGCCTTGCACGGTCTCCGCGGGGACCCTCGGGGTCGCCCTCACCCTACCTGCTTCAGCGGAGGCTGGTGACGGGTGGGTAGCTCCCGGGCTTCTGCCCAAGTCCATGGCGCTGGAGTGTCCGCGCACGCCGCTGAGGTGCCGCGGGCGGGTTCCGAGGCCCTTGAGCCGGAGCTGTTGGCTCCCTCGTCCCATCGCCCCTTCTTGGCAGGGGGAGGAGAGGAACCCTTGGAACAGTCCGCCCCGCTTGTTCTTTTCGAAGCGGACATCACAGCACCAAAACAATGGGGACTCCCTCTAGCCCCGTGCCGTCCTCCCTGAAAAAGGGAGTGGGGGGATCTGCGGCGAGTGTCCTGCTCCTCTGGGCCTACCAAAACACGGTAGCTGACTAGCTTTTCTTTTATTTTCTTTTTTTTAAAGTAGAGACCTGGCTTTCCCCTCAGGAGAAAGCTCCCTGCTGTTTCTCCTGCGGAGGCAGGAACAGATCTGGGCTAGCAGGGCGAAGGTTGATCATCCCCTAGGTACTGACAGCCAATCACAGACCTGATCCTGCCTAGTTCCTGAGATGGAGGAGCAAAGTCCAGCATGGACTGCCGGCCTCCACAGGAGAGAGAGAAAAGGCCACAACCTCCTCATCAGATGGAGTTGGTGAAAAGTACTCCTGGCTACCAGTGCAACCTGACAATCCAGGTGCAGCAAGGGGGTCCAGAAGCACTCCAAGGCTGCAAACATGACTGACCAGAGGGAGCTGAACTCCATCAATAACAGGAGTCCTAATCCCCTCCACATGATAAGGTCAGCCATCATCCCTTCAGTCTTGTCTGGATTCAGCTTCAAACCATCTCACCCTCATCCAATTCCCAACAACAGCCCTGAGATGCTTGTGCAGGAGGGGGTGGCATATAAATGCAAGGAAATAAAATAAATTTAAAAAAACAGTCAGGTATCTGGTAAGCACCGAGACTGCAGGGCCTGGGTCAGATGAAAAAGAGGGACAGAACTGGGTGTCATCAGCGTACTGATGGCACTTCACCCCAAACCTCTGAATGACCTCACCCAGTGGCCACATACACATGCGGAATAAGAGGGGGGGATAGACAACCACCATGCAGGGACCCCACAGGGGAGATCCCAAGGGGATAACGAGCTATCGTCCATCACCACTCTGTGCAAAGGAATTAAAGCGATTTGAATGTATTTTGTGTTTTGATATTGTAAACTGCCCAGAGTCTTTGGGAAGGGTGGGGTAAAATTTGAATAAATAATATATATAATAGAAAACTGATATATATTATGTGTTTTATTACTAACCATTTATTCATCCAACCTGTAATGCCTTTACATAAAATCCTTAGAGAAAGACACAGCAGCAAGAGAATAATAGTGTCACTTTGTGACAGGCCAGGTTGCGGCACAATAAAAAGAATGCAACTTACCACCACCTTTTAATATCTGACAGTAGAATTCCCCAGGATTATGCAGCACACATACCACGACATTTATGGTCTGTTTAAGAATGAGTTCAATCCATGCCCAATCACCTTTACTAATATCTTGTCCTATAAGTAAACGAGGAGAGAAGGGGAAGAAAATATCACAAAATACACTAACATTGCACAGGAGGAAAATGTGTTCTACATACCTGTTTTTGATGCCATATTCCCTGGCATTCAAATCACCTAATGCAAAGACTGGTGCATATCTGTTGCATAAAAAGTCAGTCTCATTTCTATGGCAACTTTTCATATACTTACTGCGTTCTTTCTTCACAATTTCACCACTGGTTTCAACTCTTGGCAAGACATCCTGACAGTTTTCTGTCACTGCACAGCCTGCTTCTATAAGGCGATTAGATACATTTATTACTGGAGCAACCGATTCATCCGTAATCTCCACCACTGCTGTGTTCTCCATCTTGTCCACTACTCTTATCAAAATCATTTTATTTTGCACTAGCTGTTTCATGACAGAAGTAGCTTCTGATGTCCAGGTTTCAGAGAACGGTTTTACACCTAACAGTGAAATAAAGAAGTTAAGAACCTATTTTCTACAACAGGACTATAAGTATTCCGCATGGTTCTAACACAAGTCTTTCATTCTTAAAGCCAGTTTTGTCTTAAAAGAACAGCTTTACTAAATTATAAGAGGGACCTGCATTCACTGAGTTTCCCCCATTATCAACATTGGGGAAAAACAGAGTGAACACGGGGCCCTGATTATACAGAATTCAGTACACATGCCATTTAAACAGGATTCAAATCATTAATGCTACATATTAATGGTTCAGAGCCATCTGATACCAGTCTCCAAAGCAGGTTTATTATTACAGTAGCACTCAGGGACACCATGGTATCAAGCAGCGTACCAACACATAAGATGATCTTGGGCTAGGGACCTGTCTCTAACTACTGGACTGGCGCTATAGAAATAAGTAAACAACAAATAATCATCTTTTTAGGGCAGGAAGGAGACAGTAACAGCCTCACACAACAGGTAAGTGGTAAAGTGACATAGGTACAAGGCTTCCCAATTCCTACTCCAGTACCGTACCTACCCAGGCCACATAATATTAATAGTTTAGAAAGCCAGTGATTTGTAAGTGCTCCTTCCATACTTCTCTGAATCCTTTAAAGACAGCATCCAGCCATACTCAACTTAGTCTTAAGAACTCTTCCTTACTGGGAGTGTTCAAGAAGGGCTCAACATCACATCTAACCCAAAGATAGCTAAAAGCACCATCTCAGAACCTACATAGGCAGATATATATTTAATGTCTTCCATCTCTCTAAAAGGTGCAGGTTTTCACATCCAACTATTGCTGTTCACCCTACCCTCTTGACATCAATCACCCTCTTGTTTTAAAATCAGACTTTAGAGTCCATGGGGCATGGATTGTGCCTTGTGTGTATTAAACAGCAGTCAAATGGGGCCCTCCCCTGATCTTAATGTGGGACCTACGTAGCTTTCACAGTGGAAGAAACATCTTGCGGGATCTTATAGGCACTTCCACATAAATGCCAGACCTGTTAGACAGCATTTCAAGGAACCAGTACTTGTGGGAATTAAAAAATAAAAAGCAATAAAAGTACTGAGCAGTGGTAAGAACGGGACATATTAAGTAACCATCTTCAACATGTTGCTTTCTCAAAGTGTCTTAATTTAGAGGAAGTAGGGTTGCCATGTTGGTCCCAAACGATTGTATCTGTCTGCACTGAATTTGTTTGGTCTATAGTTTTTATTCCCTCCCCCTCCCCCCCATGCCTGAGGAAAGACCCTGTGTGGCTTGAGACCTTTCACTCTGGCCAACAGAAGACATTCTCTGAATTAGGTTGTCTCCATCTTTTAATTCAGAGGGAGATACTAAAAAAAAGACACGAAGGTGAATCTGAGAATGTGAATCGAAGGTGAATCTTTCCACATATCTTTGAAAAATCAGTTTTTTTTATTTTGGACCCAATCTGCAATAGCTTGCCAATCATAGGATTCCATACCTGCTAAGGTACATTTTATAGCTTGCACTGGCAATTCAATTAATTTTGGAATGATGGGACGAAGTCTACTCAGCTGAAGCACTTCAGAATTCCCAAAATCTACGTAACCCACGAAAGCAGTTTTTTCAGAAACATAAGCTAAAACAGACACACGATACCACCGATTGTCTTCTGCAAGAGAAAGAAAGAATATGAGCATGTACATTCCTTAATGTCAGAAACTTAAGTTAATGCACTAATACAAAATGCAACAACAGGATATAAGCTACAGACAACAGCAGGTGGAATTCTGGTGTTCAATGAAGCTCCTAAGCTTTGAACCAAGACGGATGGGATTCTAGGACACAGCTATGCACACACAAATACCAAGCATGAATAGCAGTGTTCTACAGTGACAGAATCCACTTCCCATACCAGAATAACTTATCTCCACCCGAACGTTGCATGTAACTCGGTTTTTTCCTTCTCATTTCTGCTTTGATGCGGTTTTGATCTCCTTGTTTTTGGCCATGTTTAACACACAGTAAGAACTCTGTCCCCACAGGCGTAAGACTGATAATTCATTTCTCTCTCTCTCAAGATAGATTAATATTTACTTCAGGGTTTCTCCAAAAAGTGTTTGTCTGATGCTAGGATAAGAGATTTGTGTATAAGAAGCTTTTTGCCCTTTTAAGTGACTTTCCCTTTGAAGGCTTAATTGTACTACTACTAATCATTTCTATAGCGCTACCAGTCATACGCAGCACTGTACAGATAGATACACATAACATAAAAACAATCCCTGCTCCATGGAGTTTTCTATCGAATCAAGACACAAAGGCAGAGACAATTACAATAAGACTCTTCCTATGAATGATTGTCTACAGGGTGCAAGTATTCAGTAAGTTTATTTCAGGTTAAAATGGTTGAAATCAACAAGTCTATGATATGGACAGGGCCTGGGTTCATGATTTAAAAGCGATTTCGATGAAGTGGGCCTTTAGGCAAGACCTGGACATGGAGGCAGCTTGATGTACCACCTCAGCAAGTTTGTTACAAGCATATGGTGCAGCAAGTTGGGATGTCCAGAGCCAGAAGTTGGCGAGAGAGGAGAAGGGGAGTTAAGAGCATCTTGCCCGATGAACAGAGGGCACGAGTAGGGGTGTCGGGGGAGATAAGAGAGGAGAGGTACTGAGAAGCTGCAGAGTGAAGACACTTGTAGGTGAGTAGGAGAAGCCTCAACTATATGTGGAAGTGGATGGGGAACCAGTGTAGTGACTTGAAGAGAGGTTACATGGTCATAATGGCGTGCAAGGAAGCTGAGTCTTGCAGCTGAATTTTGAATAGACACGCTGGAGCAGTTGGGATGCAAAGGGGAGGAGAGAGATGGAACACTAGTTAGCAGGGCAAAGTAGGGTCCAGTTTTGAATAGACTAATGGAAGTAAATGGCTCAGTGGGAGACCTGTCAGAAGCAGATTGCAGTAGTCCAAGCAGGATGTAATGAAAGAATAGATTAGGGTTTTAGTAGTGTGTTCAGAGTGGAAGGGATGGATTTTGGTGATATTATAGAGAAAGAAATGACAAGTTCTGGCAGTGTTTTTGACGTGAGCTGAGAAGGAGAGAGAGAGAGAGAGGAGTCAAAGATGACCCCAAGGTTGCAGGCTGAGGGGGACTGGGAGGATGACAGTGTTCTCTACAGCGATGGCGAGAGGTGGGAGGGGAGAAGTGAGTTTAGGAGGAAAGGGGCAATTGGGATTCTTACCTGCGAATTGCCCTTCTGTAGCCTTACAGGAAGTTTATTCGGACTCAGGGAGCGATCTCCCTCGTGTCCACTAGGAGGCAGCATAGACTTTCCACTGGGCATGCGCAGGGAGAGCGTGTCCTCGCTTCCCCAAGGAGTATCACAGCTGAAGTAACCATAGCTGAAAGAAACAAAGAAACAGAACCTTCCCCGAACTACAAGGAGTAACGTTAACTGAACCCATTGTAACGGGGACTAAACTTCCCCCGACTACGACGATTTTAACAAAACAGCCCGGGTGGGCTGAATAAACTCCCTGTAAGGCTACAGAAGGGCAATTCACAGGTAAGAATCCCAATTGCCCTTTCTATAGCCTTCAATCCATTTATTTGGACTCAGGGAGATAACAGAGCAGTACTAATTTATTCGGAAGGGGAGGGACAACCAGGTTTAATTAGACCCCAGTACCCCTTGGAGGATCCTCCTGCTGAAAGCGGCCTCGGCGGATTGGAGCAGATGGATTTTATAGTGTCTGGTGAATGTATGCAGGCTTTCCAGGTGGCTGCCCTGCATCTCTCATCTATTGGGGCCCGGGAGTGGAAGGCCGAATTAGTTGCCGCTCCCGGGTAGAGTGGGCCATGACAGGATTGGGGGGTTGGAGGCCGGAAGCCTTGTATGCTTTGGCTATGCAGGTCGCTATCCAGCCAACAATAACTGATTTAGAAGCCTTTTTACCCCTGTGACAGGGATGATAGCTTACTAGGAGGCTAGAGGAACATCTGAAGGAGGCCGAACAATGCAGGTATATCTTTAAAGCCCTGCGAACGTCCAAGGAGTGCCAAATCCTCTCCAAGGGGTGGCGGGACCGAGGGCAGAAGGAGGGCAGGATCACATCCTGGGACAGATGGAAAGGTGAGCAAACTTTCGGAAGGAAAGAAGGATCCAGGCGGAGACAGACCGATCCCTTTTTGAAGGAGCATAGGGAAGGGTCAGCCAATAGAACCCCGATCTCAGAAATACGTCTAGCCGAGGTGATGGCTATTAGGAAGGCCACTTCGATAGAGAGGTAGAATAAAGAGACCTGATTAAGGGGCTCAAAGGGGGGACCTGTAAGAGCTTTAAGGACCAGGTTGAGATTCCAGTTAGGGAACCTGTGAATTACAGGAGGGGAAATTCGACGGGCGGTCCTCATGAACTGACATATGATGGTGGGTGAAAAGGCATGGTCTACCAGAGGCCCCATATGTACTATCAATAGCTGCTAATTGTCTAGACAGTGTTGGGGCGTAGGCCTTTGTCCAATCCTTCCTGAAGGAACTGCAGGACCTGGGACTATCGAGGGAGACTGTGGGGAAACAAGTCTAGATTTGCACCAACCCACAAAGACCCTCCAAGTACACTGGTATACGCGCTGGGTGGATTTTCGCCTAGATGCTAGTAGAGCACGAACAACCGAGTCGGAATATCCCAGATTCTGCAGGGCTAAGGCTTCAACAGCCATGCTGTTAGTTTCAGAAACTCTGGTTACTGATACAGGAGAGGACCCTGTGACAGGAAGTCCTGAGTGACGGGGAGTGTGAGGAGGTTCCCGTGGGACAGAGTGAGCAAGTCTGGAAACCATGGTCGACGGAACCAAAAGAGGGTCACAAATATTACAGTGGCTCGCTGTAGCTTTATTAATTATTATTATTATTATTATTATTATTATAATAAACATTTATATAGCACCAACCATGTACCCGGCGCTGTACAGAACATAGAAATAGACGCAGTCCCTGCCTGTGGCTTACAATCTAAGCTTGCAGCAGTAGATTGCACAGCTGAGTAAGGGGAAGGTCGGGAAGGCTTACAGGTGTCCCGGAGGCCATAGACGGCTGACAGCATCGGCAGCTTTGAACTTGGGGTGCGAGTTTCTGCTGTAAAAGCGAGGCACTTTGTGGTTGGACGGGGAGGCAAAGAGATCGAGGACCGGTGTGCCGAAGGTCTCAATGATTAGTTGAAAGGCGGCTGGGATGAGTGTTCATTCCCCCGGATCCAGAGTCTGACGACTCAACCAGTCTGCCTCAACATTGTCTACGCCTTTTATGTGTAGGGCTGACAGAGAGCAGGTGAAGCTTCGTCCAACACATCAAGCAGGATGCTTCCTTGTGTAGCGCCTTCGACCGAGAGCCCCCTTGATGGTTGACGTAGGCCATGGCTGTGGTGTTGTCTGTGAAGACGATCACATGGCAACCCTCCAATAGGGGAAGGAACCCTTGGAGGGCTAGCCGAATGGACTTTAGTTCCAACCAGCTGATGCTGTGGGTGACGTCCGTGGTTGGACCAGGTCCCTTGTGTGAAGGTGTTGCTGATGTGGGCTCCCCATCTGGAGAGGCTGGCATCCATTGTCATCACGATCTTGTGCGGCTCCATTAGGGGGACTCCGTCTTGGAATTGGAGTGGGTCTTCCCACCAACTGAAGGACTGTAGAGTTTTGGTTGGGACCGACAGTGATATCGGGCAGTTGTTGATTATTTGTAGTTGCCAGGGTCGAAGTAGCTGTTGGAGGCTGCACGCATGAAATTGGGTCCACTGAAGGTGCTGTGTGCAGGAGATCATGGAACCGAGGAGAGATGCTCGCATTCGGAGGGGAGTCTGTGGCCGTGCTCGTATGGAAGAGATGAGATTCCTGATTTTGTGTTGCCGGGAGGATGGAATGAATACCTTGTCCAGCCGGGTGTGGAAAATTACCCCCAGGTGTTTGGGCGACAGGTGACTTTTGTCTCGGTTGATCTGGAAACTGTGGCTCTCCAGATAGGAGATGGTGCGTTGGAGATGAGCCTGAGCCAAGTCTCGAGATGTTGCCCAAATCAGGATGTCGTCTAAATAAGGAAAGACTACTATGCCCTCGAGTCGGAGGTTTGCGATGAGGGGGATCAGGATCTTTGTAAATGTTCTGGGTGCTGTAGCGAGGCCGAAAGGGAGAGCTCAGTATTGCCAATGCTGATTGATGTAGGCGAAGCGTAGCCACTGGCAGTGAGCAGGGAGGATGGGAATGTGTAGATACGCGTCCTTTAGATCCAAAGAAGAGAGCCAGTCCTTCGATATTGCTAGTGTGATGTACGCCAAGGTCTCCATCTTGAACTTCTGGAGTCTGATGGACCTGTTGAGGAGTTTCAGATCGAGGACGGCTCTCCACTCTGCTTTTCTTCTGCACGAGAAAGAGAGGTGAATAGAGTCCCCTTCCCTTTTCGTGCCACGGCACTCTCTCTATGACACCTATTCTCTGCAGTCTGTTGATTTCGGATCGCATCGCCTTGTGTTTGTTGGAGATGCGTGAGAGGGGGGAGATGCGGAAAAATTCCCTCGGTTTGTCTCTGAGTTCGATGGAGTAACCTTTTGCTAATTTGTAGGGCCCAGGTGTCCGAAATGGTCTGACTCCACTGCCCAGCGAAGCGCAGGAGCCTTCCTCCGAGCCGGTCGGAGCCAGGGGAGGAAGAGACAAAGGAGCCAGGACTCCTGTTTGCGAGAAGGAGACCTGGGGCGTCTGGAGTAGGAAGTGTGTGTGGCTGACCTGTTAGGCTTTGATCCGCGTCCCCTATTTCCTCTGCCGCGTTGTTGAGAACTCCAGGCATTATACGAGGAGTATGATCGTTTGTGTCCCTGGTTGAATCTCTGCAAGGGACAAAAGAAACTCTTGAATGCTTGCACCTGGTTAAGGGAATGCTTATTCTCCTTGTTGGAGGCATCGGAGAGAGCCATAACCAGCGCTGGGCCAAATAGTTTGCACCCCCGAAACTGCTGTTTACAAGTAGGTTCTTGGCGTGTGTGTCTGCATGCCATGAACGGACCAAAACCAGCAGCGCGCTGCTACATTAGCCGCCATCCCTCTGGCTGCCCAGGTTACAATGTCCATGGAGGCGTCCATGAGGAAAGCATGAGCAAGTGTGACATTAGCGGCCAGTTTACGTGATAGGGTGGCTGAAATGTTCGGGTCTTTCGCTAATTTGAAACATTTCATGATGGCTCTGGAGGCATAAGAAGCAGTGGTAGTCATCTGTAATGTATATGACAAGGCTTCGTAGCTCATGTGGAGCCCAATTTTTATTCCCTTATCAGTGGGGTCCTTCGGGAGAAGATCTTCTGAAGAGGGGAAAACTGACTGGCAGGCTAAGGAGGCAGCTGCTGCGTCCACCTTAGGAGGCCTGAAAATGGGATCACTCTGTTTAGCGAAGGAATATAGAGTCTGCTGGATTCTAGAAAGTTTGGTTGCCTTAGTGGGCTGTTTCCATTGGGCCTTAATAATTTTTTCGAAGGTCCGGTCAAGAGCGACCCCCTTGCCACCACTAAGGAGTTCGGGGATATATTCCCTGTCAGAATCCTTGTCATCCGAGAAAGATTCAGAGTCCCTCTTCTTTTGAGAACTAGGGGTTATTCTGAGAACACACTGAGCTCTCCTAAGGAGTTTGGGGCCCTGATCGGAGGCGAGCTCTCTGCCTACATCCTTAAGGCCCTTTGCCAGGATGTCCTCCCATTCTGGGGTGACCTGGTCTCCTGCCCCTGAGGACTGATCCTCATCCTGATCTGAACCCCCTGAGGGAGAGGAAACCATGGGTGGAAGGGTCCTAACCTGCTCTTGGGTCTTGCGTTTTTTGAGTGGGGGTTGGGGGGCGGGATCTGATTCTGAGAAGTCGTCCAGAACTTCGCCTTCCTCCGAGGGGGACTCACCCTGCTCACTTTCTGAGGAGGACCCTAAGAGGTCCCTGAGGGTATGACTGTGGAATTGTTTGCGGAGGGCTTTGTGTTTGCCCTTGCCGGCCTTCTTTGAGTCCCCTTTAAAGGAGGCCTTAGGGGGAGGAGGGGGCTTTCGCTTTTGGGCCCTCCTCTGATTGTGCTCAATGCGCGCCAGGACCACCATCATGGACCTAAGCGTGTCCATTTGGAGCTTTTGGAAGGACTCCACAGAGTGCTCCCCTCTTACTTGTGAGGAGGCAGAAGTGTCTGCCTCCTCCACTTCCTCCATCCCCATCGCGAGCTGTTCATCCTGTAGATTGCTGCGCGGCTCCTCCGCTTGCAGAGTGGGGGCCGCAGCCTGGGCGGGAATCTCCGGCGCGGTTTCAGTTTCGCGCCTGGGAGAAGCGGCGCCTTCCTGGCACGCTGTGGCTTCGCGGGCGGCTGCTCTGCGGGCCTTGGCGGTCTCCACCATCCAAAATGTGCTTCCTGGTGGTTCGTACCCGGAGGCTGAACCCTGCACGTTTAGAAACCCGGGCCATACCCAGAGGCCGGCACCGGGATTGAAGAGAGCGAGCCCGCTCTTTGCGTCCCCTAAGGGCGCTAGTCCAAATCCAGTGAAGATTGAAGCTTTTTAAAACACTGACCCCCTCCCTCATAAGGATAAAGGAGGCAAGAAAGCCTGGTGGGGTAGGGAGCACCCCTGCTGCACGTCCTACTGGTTCAGAGGCAGACTTTCGACTGGGGAAGCGAGGGCGCGCTCTCCCTACGCATGCCCAGTGGAAAGTCTATGCTGCCTCCTAGCGGACACGAGGGAGATCGCTCCCTGAGTCCGAATAAATGGACTGAAGGCTATAGAAAGGAGTACCGCACACCCACTCACCACACATGCACCTGTCTCTTATACACATCTAGATGTGTATAAGAGACAGCTCCCTGAGTCCGAATAAATGGACTGAAGGCTACAGAAGATAACTTCTGTCTTGGCCATGTTATGCTTAAGGTGGCAGTGAGACAACCAGGCAGCGATGTTAGACAGGCAGGCTGAGATCTGGGACTGGAGTCTGGGTGAAAGTTCTGGTACAGAGAGGCGGATCAGCATAAAGATGGTAGATCAGAGCACCAAGGGAATTAGTATAGAGAAGAGGGCCCAGGACTGACCCCTGGGGCACACCAATTGATACTGGTATAGCAGTGGAGGAGGATCCACCAAAGGATACACTATATGTGCGTTGGGAGAGTTAAGAAGAGAACCAAGATACTGAGCAGGCATTCCAAAGGACGAGGCATTCCATAGGGATGAAAAAGAGAGCAGAGGGAGAGGGATAGGGATACGTTTGGAGAGGTTATGGGTTGATGCAAGGCAATGGGGTAGAAAGTGTAGAACGTGAAGTTAAGAGAGAGGCAGGGTGTGGGTCTTGCTTCCTTTTGTCTCTTAATGAAACTGCTTTCCTCATCTCAGTATGGCTAATCATCTTGTCATGGCACTGCACGCAGCTTCTGAATAAGTCCCCTTGGAGAGGCAGCCTTTAAAGTGCCTCACATGGAATGCTATCCCTGGTGAGGGTGGAAAGTAGAAGTGTTGCTAAGAATTTCTTCATGATGTCTAGCAACGCTACAACACAAGGTGGCCTTCGGAGGGGTGGGGATGCTGCCCTTTTGCCCGGCAGGCAGCGTGTGTCGCGTGGATGGGGCCTTGAGGAAACTGCTCTCGGCTCAGGAAGTGGGGGCAGGATGGAGAACCAAGCGGCCCTGGGAACGGGGGCTGGTGGGGGTGAGGACACCCCAGGTTCCGGCAGGATGAACCCCAAGCGGGGCGGGTGCGCTGTTGAGGAGGAGAGCAAGATCAAACCCAAACTGGAAGACATGAACCTCAATGAAGATCGTAAAGCTCCTTTGCGGAATAAGGACTTGACCACAAAACGTGAAATGGTTGTCCAGTATGTTTCTGCAACTGCCAAATCGATAATCGGAAGTAAAGTTCCGGGAGGATTGAAAAATAGTAAGCATGAGTGCATGCTGTCGTCTCAAGAATATGTCCATTAACTACGATTTGATATCACAGAGGAAAAACCGCTTAACTGCCTAGAGTCTCAGAGTGTCTTTCACAAGCAATCCAGTCAGCTGGGTGAACAACTTTGGACATGAAGGTCTTGGGCTTCTCTTGGATGTATTGGAAAAACTTCTGGACAAGAAACAGCAAGAAAGTATTGACAAGAAGAATCAACATAAACTTATACAGTGCCTGAAAGCTTTTATGAATAATAAGTATGGACTGCAAAGGATTCTAGATGACAGGAGCCTTTTATTACTTGCAAGAACAGCTGACCCCAAGCAACCAAACATGATGACTGAAACAGTAAAAATACTTTCTGCCATTTGTATTGTTGGAGAAGAAAATATTCTTGACAAACTTTTAGGACCTATAACTACTGCTGCTGAGAGAAATAATACAGAACGTTTTTCTCCGATTGCGGAAGGGCTTGAGAACCATGAATCATTGCAGTTACAGGTGGCCTGCATGCAGTTCATAAATGCTCTTGTCACTTCTCCTGAAGACCTTGATTTTAGGATACACTTGAGAAATGAATTCTTGCGCAGTGGGCTAAAGAAAATATTGCCTGACCTAAAAGAAAAGGAAAAGGAAGAGCTTGATATTCAGTTGAAAGTGTTTGATGAAAACAAGGAAGACTTAATTGAATTGTCACATAGTCTCAGTGATATCAGAGCTGAAATGGATGATATGAATGAAGTCTACCATCTACTGTACAACATGCTTAAAGATACTACTTCTGAAAACTATTTCCTATCCATTTTACAACACTTGCTACTCATCAGGAATGATTATTACGTCCGGCCTCAGTATTACAAGATAATAGAAGAATGTGTTTCACAGATAGTTTTGCCCTGCAGTGGTATGGATCCAGATTTCAGATGTAGATGAAGATTGGATGTGGACTTCACTCAACTTGTAGATACATGTGTGGACAAAGCAAAAGTAGAAGAAAGTGAACAAAAAGCAGCAGATTTTTCAAAGAAGTTTGATGAAGTGTTCACAGCTCGACAGGAGGCACAAGTTGAGCTTCAAAAAAGAGAGGAGAAAATCAAAGAGCTTGAAACAGAAATTCAGCATCTACGAACCCAGGGTCCTGTACTTCCAGTTGGGATTCCTCCCCCATCACCTCTTCCAGGTGGGGTGGCCCCCCCTCCTCCACTTTTATTACCCGGGGGAATTCCACCTCCACCCCCTCCTCCACAGTTTGGAGGGGGTATACCTCCACCACCACCTCTATTTGGGGGACCACCACCACCACCTCCTCTTGGAGGTATGCCTCTACCCCCAGGAGGACCACCAGCGCTGCCTTATGGAATGAAACAAAAGAAAAAGTACAACCCTGAAGCGTACATGAAGCGAATCAACTGGACAAAGGTTGAACCACAGGAAATATCAGAAAATTGCTTATGGTTAAAAGCCAGAGAGGAAAAATTTGAAAATCAAGATCTCTTCGCAAAACTTTTGCTTAACTTTGCTACACAGGTGAAAGGTCTTCCAAAAAGAGGCCTGGGACTCGGGAAGAGCTCCGCCCTGTCATGAGTCAGGCCTGAACCCACGGCCTTGGAATCTGTCTTTCCTGGGTGTGATGCATAACGCCAAATTCTGCGCTCAAGCATGTCAGACCACCCGGTAGATGTGCTTGGCCAAGTGGAGTGAAGTGTGGACAAGGTGGCATGAATGTGGCCTGTGAGCTGGAAAGCGGGCTCGAGACCAAGGTCATTCTCCCCAAGGTGAATGATCAGAACGTCTGGATGGGAGGGGCTACCAGATGCCCTCCTTATCAGGACACTCAGCAATCTGTCCCAATGCATGCCACCGATCCCGGTCAAACGTGCCCTTGGGTACAGCCCAAGATGTTGACCGAGTCTGGAAGAGGCTGCTTGTGTGCCTGCCCACCGAACAATACTATGGCCACAAATCCAGACCTCGATCGGTCTCCCATAAACCTGCCGAAGATACGTAGTTAGTGAATAAATGAAACAGAAGGGGTGACGCACGAGGGGACCAGCCCAACACTCCCCCCTCCGAGGTCTGATGTATGTTCGATAAGCATTGGACCTCCACTGCCTCAGTTCCTGAATTCGGGAGGTTAGGATTCCCACGACTGAAGCAGTGGAGGCAGCTCCTATGCGAAAGGAATGCGAGCGAATGCCATGGGCTCGAGACCCAATCTGCTTAGGCATCTTCAGAAGATGGCAATAAACCTGTCTCTTATACACATCTAGATGTGTATAAGAGACAGGCTTAGGCATCTTCAGAAGATGGCAATAAACTGAAACTTAGTCAGAAAGACCCCATCCGCATGCATAAACAAAAGGCCAGGTCTGCCCGGCCTCAAGGGCAAAAATGTTGCGAGGGTTGCCACTGAACAGGTAGATGTGACTGGTGTTGGTGCCAGCGACAAAAATTGCCCACTCCCACGTTGATCCATTTTGGACTGGTGAACTAAAATTTTAACCACCCCCCCGATCCAGTCGAACATCCCCTACATCTAAAGTGCGACCTGAAGAGTCAAGCTTAGAGGAGACCACCAGCTCGCTTATATGCAGGACAGCAAAAAAAGTCTGTGACAAAGGCCGCCCTGAACAATATGACCTTGTAGCTGCCAGAACACACTGTCGGCAGTATCTCTGAGATCTGCGCTAGGAGGTTTACAGAAGCTGCCAGACGCTTGTTGGGCCTACGACCGCCCCCGACCTTCCAGGGCCCTCCTTAACTGGAAGCCTGTGCATGGATCAGCGAACCCATTAGCTTTACTGAAAAATGTTATAGCGACCAGCCTGTTCCTAATAGTTCTCACTGCCAACCCCCTATGATGCACTTCTGCTGCAAAAAGGTTAACGGAATCAGAAGGGATGGGCCATTGTTCCTCAATGCCATGCTCGGCTAGATACTCCCTGAAGCTTTCAAAGCCCCTCTGGTAAGCACGCCAGGTTCCCACAGCAACCGATGCCCGCACGCTGTCGTCTAAGAGCCTGTCCCCAGAGCTCACAAGGCCTCGGGCATCACCTCCGGTTGGCCCCAGGAGCCAAAAAACAGAATCTTTCGATCTGAAAGCGAGAGAGAGCATCTGCAATTTCATTCTGCACACCAGGCACGTAATGTGCCATGAAGCACATGTTCAGCTCCAGGCACCGGAACACCAGCCACGTGACAAGGGACATGACCCTGGGAGATCTAGCAGATTGGGAATTAATGACGGACACCACTGCCTGGTTATCAGTCCAGAATCAGATGTGTGCATCCCTGAATTCGTCGCCCCAAAGCAAAATGGCTACTAAAATGGGAAAGAGCTCCAGGAAAGTGATATACCTTAGAATACCCAACTCCCCCCAAATGGTAGGCCAACATTGGGCACACCAGCAACCCCTGAAGAATACCCCGAAACTGATCCACCAGCAGCATCGGATACTACCTACTATTATGACTAAATTAGGACAACCATTAAGGGAGAATGGATAGAGATGGAGTACTGAAAGGTCCTTGGAGAGAGAATTTATATTTAGCAATAAAGGTTCAATTAAGATTGTTTCATTATGAATATACATGCAAATTTGTAATTAATGTTACTGTTCTCAGCATACTTGAAACATCAAAATGTTAAAAGGTTATAATGTGGCTGTTGGACAATGTTTATGGAGGAGGTAGTAAAAGACTGTAAGGCATATGACAACAAGTGGATAGACCCTAAGTGAACAGATCAGATAGCTTTTTGTCAGGTGAATGTTTGAATTATTTTATATTGAATGATGGAATGATGGGAAATATATTTGTATTAGGAATGTCTATATTGTGAAGGCCATGTGGCCAACAATGAACTTGTTTATTATTATACACACAAGGTGCACAGCCGTAGTGCCTCCTGGAGAACTAATGTAGGATTTCCAACAGCAACGCTGGGTCTGAAGAGGATGAGCTGTTGCAGCCAGCAGTCACAGGAAGTAGTATATAGTTAGCAATCTGTCTTGGTCATGGGAAAAGCCCTCTGCGGGTTTCCCCATTATGAGACAATGGAGTAAAGAAAACCTGCTGCTATTCTCTCAACCAATGCAATTTAAAGAGAGCCCTAAGTACATGGTCCTTGTTTAAAGATGCAAGGAACTTCCTATCACAGTCATGGAGAGAAAAAGGACTGAGCTGTAGTTACTAGCTGATGAAAAATCCAGGCTGGTAGACATTCACCTCACCCTAGTTGGGTTAGTGAATGGTTCAGAACCATCTTATTGAACTGTCAACCCATCATGCTCTAGTAGTACGGGAACACCACTACTGCTGGAATGATTCCATTTGCAAAGAGAAGAAGTATTCTCTGGTTTCTGATGACCACCAGTTTAGTTTGGATGCTGTTAAAACACATTATTTAAACTTTTTTTTTTTTTTTAAAAGTATATTAAAACACATTTACATCAAGAAAAACGAGAAACTTTCTATTACACAAACAGCATCAAACTGAATGTGTATAGCATTAAAATAGGCACAAAACTTTTAAAGTGGTTTGATCAGACCATGAGTGGATTTACCTCAACTTCACAAACAGGCTAAATTGGTATTTGCTGTTCTTACACAGATACAACTGAAGCTCGAAACAATATATTCAAACCATGCCTCACACCATGGGTGTTTTTAGATATGCGCCTCCCCACCTATTACCAACTCATCATGCAGGCTGCAGGGCTGTACTGGCATCCCATGCAGCCCTGAAACATGCGTGATGGGTGGGTGATTGGTGGGGATGCGTTGGTCTAAAAACACCCCATATTATAACCAAATCTGTGCTATAATGCGGGTGCTTTGTACATGTAAATCTGTTTGTGATGCAACACTTTGTGATGCCTCACACTATATTAGAAGGGTGTTATAACGAGGTTGTACCATACAAGAACGCCCCTACAAATTTTACTAATCCACTCAAATACTAATGTCAATACCTAGTTAAATTGGTGCTATTTCTGTATGTAGACACGCTGAGAGCATTCATTTCTAAAGCCAAACTGTGGCCCAAAGTATTCTGAGTTTTAACAAATGGAAGACAGAGTTATTTAAATTTGGTCAGACTTGTACAAACTTTCACACACCATCTTCCAGATTGCTTCTAAACACAATCCAGCCCAACACACACCCAGGAGCCACCCTTTCTCCACCCCTCTCCACTTTTACCTGTGAACTGAGCACAGCACAAGTCTCCAACAGCTGGACAGAAATCTTGGACAGTAGCCATTTTGTCACAATATTCACCCAAGGATATTAGAAGTTCTGCAAGTTTGCCTGTTGATAATATAGAAATATGCTTGAAAAAAATATACAATGCATTAGTTAACGGTTATGCAATAAGCAATTTAAAAATGTGTGTAAAACTATACACTAAGTTAGCTTTTATCACATACAAAATTTACAGAGCTGTCAAGAAAGTGCCTGTTCTTGAAAGAGTTTGTCAGGAGGACCATGGCATTGATATAAAAATGGGGAGATAAAATGGTTAACGGTTCAAAGGGAGGGTTTCACAGTCTCTCCAGATGTGCTTTAATTTCCATTGGGCTATGGGAAACATGATGGGAGGTCAAAGCCCTAAGAAATATGATCCCACATGAGGATAGGCAGCTAAAAGAATTTTTACCAAGCAAAACCCTCTCCATGCACTGAGGCAGCAATTTATAACCCAGAGTGTTGAGGATGCTGGAGAACCCTTAAAGCAACACAGACCTTGCTTTAGAGGAGGGGACTGGTCCTCCAAGACACAATCTGAATCTATTTTAGGGGCTAGTTTGTCTAGCTGTCTCCTGTATCAGAGGGGGAGGCAAAAGCTAGCCAAGGGTTCGGACAACTTGCTAAGATCCAAAGAGGCTGGAGCAAGACCCACAGGAGGCAAAGACAGAATGGGTCACTGGGTCATAATGTAAAGGTTCTACTACAAGGTGTCACCCGTACAACTGTAGTGAGCCAATCAGGAACAGTTGGAAAGTGGAGCCAGTTCTGGGCAGGCAGGCAATACCTGAGAAGGGCGTGCATAAAAAAGGCTTATGGATACAGGGTAGCAAGACTCACGCTCTGGAGGGACCTGTGACCAGGAGATGGCAAAGAGTCTCCACATAGGCTAGCTTCCCACAGCAATTACAGATCCATCTTGCCTTGAGACTGGTATTTAAACCATGGAACTTCAGTTACTATAGGTTTTGGTGGAAGAGTTAATACAAATGTGCCCTACACACAACTTTTCTATGTAGTTATTCCCCTTTCCATGTCTACATCCTTCCCTCCATAATTTTGGACTTTTCTTGCTACCAGGGGAATATGGTATATCACTGCCTAACAATTTACTATTTCTGAATAGAAGGAGATAGCAACTTACAGCCATTTTGCAGTTGCTGGCAAAAAAAGTCTCCTGGCGTTTGTATATGGGCAACCATACCCAAAAAGGTATCGCCAACAGATACAGAAATAACCTTTGGAATTACGTCACTGCTTAGAGCCAAGCTTTTATTCTCAACTGGTTTTTCATTAGCTTTCTTGAAAGACTTCTCCAACTTGGTACCTGGGGAGACCAGGGGGCAGGGGAGAGGGAAGGAAAAAACTATTTTATAGATACAGCAAATATATAACCAACACACATCAGTGACCAGTAGGATCCAGTAAATCTAGTTCCACCATTTCTTGTAACAAGTGGAGCTGGAGGTCATCTTCACCCACTTACAACATCTTTCTCATAGGAAAATAAACCACTTCTACATATTCGGTTTCCTCCCTTTTATGTCTTATTTTAATTGTTTAATTTTTGTAAGCCGTCCCGAGCTGCCTGTGGCACGAGGGGCAGGGCAATACGTTTTTTAATTAAATAAAATCAATGAATCAATCTCAGGCGAATCAGTCATGCACAAAAATACCAATTTTTTTACCCACCTACAGTTGAGTTTGCGTTCTGCAAATTTTTCCCCTTTGGACTCAAACCATATCCTTTTTCTAGGAGTACTTTATCAAGGTGTTTACCTAAATTCAAATGTATATACGTTATTATATAAATAGCACAAACATTTTAAAAAACGTTTTTAAAACAGTAAACTTTTTTTATCCAGGTTTTTTGAGCTCTCTCCAAACCAATGCAAAGTTTGAACAAAAATCATGACTACTAAGTTTGTCTGTTAAGCAGCTAAGAAAATTGTGGAGTAAGATACAAATACTAATTGAAGCATCCTGACAGGACTCATATTTGGCTGAGTATTATTATTATTATTATTGCCTGGTTAGTTTCATTTAGTCAAAGTATCAGTATTGCCAGTTACAGCATGCAACAGCATCATTTTTTAAAAATCACATGCATCTGAAACAGTTCTCATCTTTCTTGCAAAGCTGTAAGTGCTGTCTTCACATGACGGCATGGCAAGAAAGGAAAATTGGGTTCTTACCTGCTGAATTTTCCTTCTGCGGGAGATCTTCCTGGATGGCAAGTCGGTAAAGTAGGGTAGATCCCCGCCACTACCAATAGGAGGCAGACACATCAAGTTTCTCCGGAGCCTGCCCAAGGGGATCTCACCCCCCTTCAGACTCCAGGTAGTTCTCAGCTCTCGTCCACACTGCTAATCGTGCTCTGGAAAGTAAAACTTTTCTGCCCCCGAAGATTAACTTACAAAGAAATCTAAGAGGGAACAGTTAACGCTTCTAAACCCTCTGGTGCAACCGAGAAATTTTCAAAACTCCAAACTGAAAGCTAACTAGGTCCAGACGGATGAACCTCCAGCACCTCAGAGTTACTCCTCGCTCCGGGTGGGTCTGGCTATACAGGAGGATCTCCCACAGAAGGAAAATTCAGCAGGTAAAACCCCAATTTTCCTTTCTCTCGGGAGATCCTCCTGGATGGCCAGTCTGTAAAGTAGGGACATACCATAGCAGTGTCCCCCAGAAAATACCTCTGCGGGAGGGAAGGATGGGAAAAGAACACCCTGAGGTGTCTGTTACTGGACCCCTCTATAATACAACCTGTAGTACCCTTCTTCCGAAAGCAGCTTCCGCTGATTCTAGGAGTGGAAGCTTATAGTGCCTAGTAAATGAGTGTACTGAGGCCCACGTAGCTGCTCTACAAATTTCTCCATAAGAAGCCGAATTCTGAAAGGCCTGAGAAGTAGCGGCCCCGCTAAGGGAATGTGCGAAGATTCCTTGTGGAGGCGGCTTTCCCCGTGTCTTGTAGGCCTCTATGACGCATAGAGATATCCATTTAGCAATATTTGATTTTGAGGCCTTCAGACCCAGTCTCTGGACACTATAATTAACGAACAGGGCTGAGGTCTTTCTGAAGGAAGCCGTGCGTTTTATGTAAATCGTTAAGTCCCTAGTGACGTCTAGGGTGTGCCACACCCTCTCCTGAGGGTGAGAAGGGTTGGGACAAAAGGACGGGAGATTCACCTCCTGTTCCCTGTGAAAATGAGTGCCCACCTTAGGGCAGAATGTGGGATCCAGTCTAAGGATCACCGAAGAAGATTTGAACAAGCATAGGCTTGGGTCTATAGCTCCTAGTTCCGACACTCTACGTGCTGATGTAATTCCTATAAGGAAGGCTACCTTAAGAGATAGATAGTATAGAGAGGCCTCCCTAAGGGGTTCGAAGAGAACCCTGGTTAGGGCTCTGAAAACTAGGTTCAGGTCCCAGGAGGGAAACCGGTGAACCACCAGAGGGGAAATAACTCTGGATGCTCTGAGGAACCTCACATGAGGATGTCTGGGTATTCCATAACTCTTGGTGGTAGAAAGTGCACTATTTAATGCGGCCACCTGCCTTTGTAGGGTGTTGGGTTTTAGGCCTCTATCTAGACCCTTCTGTAAAAACTCTAGTACCACCCTGACAGAAGCTTTTGCTGGTCTGATTCCCCTTTCCCCGCACCACTTTGCAAAGAGGGCCCAGGTGCTTTGGTATATTCTCTTGGTAGCGGGACGTCTAGATTGCATCAGGGTGTTCAACGCTTGACGGGAATACCCTAACTTTTTAAAGGCCCGCCTTTCAAGAGCCATGCAGTTCGTCTCAGATTCCCTGGGTTGGCGTGGTTGATCAGACCCTGCTGAAGCAGGTCTATTCTGTCTGGGAGGCTGAGCGGAGGATGTTTGGATCGTTCCAGAATGTCTGCGAACCATGGGCGTCACAGCCAATACGGGGTTACTAGGATGACCCAAGCCCGTTCTCGTTTGATTTTCGCCACTGTTCAGTGTATGAGCGGGAAGGGTGGAAAGGCATAGATCAGATCCTTGGGCCAATTCACGTTCAGCGCGTCGAGTGCCACTGCTCGATCGTCTGGGAACCGAGTCATGAACTGGGGTGTTTTCGCATTGTTCGGCGACGCAAAGAAGTCTATCTTCGGTTGGCTGAAGTGTCGTACTATCCTCTGGAATGCCGATTGATGAAGTATCCATTCCCCGGGTCGAATGTCTCGTGGCTCAACCAGTCGGCTTGCGCGTTGGTCACTCCCGCTATGTGGATAGCTCTGTGGGATTGCAGGTTGCCCTCTGCCCACCTGATTAGCGCTGAAGCCTGACGATGCAGGACTTCCGATCGCGAGCTCCCTTGGTGGTTGACGTACGCCTTTGCCACAGTGCTGTCAGTATAGACGAGCACGTGTTTGTTTCTCAGAGTCAGTGCCAGGTTCTGGAGCGCTAGATATATCACTCAAAGTTCCAACCAATTTATATAGTTCTTCCGTTCCCAATCATGTCAGACTCCCTGTGTGGATGCATTCTGTGAGTGTGCCCCCCATCCAGAGAGGCTCGTGTCTTTCGTCATCGGTGTTCTGTCTAGGTCTGAGAGTGGGACCCCTTATGTGAATCTCTCTCTCTTTGTCCACCACCGGAAGGATGATTTGATTGACTCTGGAACTGCAATGAGTGGGTTCGCTCCCTGAGTCAACTGGTCCTGCAATGGACGCAGGAACCGTTGAAGGGGTCTGGCGTGGAATCGGGCCCAGTGTAATATCCCCAGGCATGAAGTCATGCTGCCTAGAAGGCTGGTTCATGTTTTCAGTCTGGATCTGCGTGTCGTTGATACCCTGTTAATTAGCTCTAACAGGTCTAGCTGCCTTCTCTCTGTGAGGAATACTTTGAAGTTGAGGGTGTCCAGGATCACCCCGAGGTGTTCCAATGACTGGGAAGGGTTGAGGTGGCTCTTCTCGAAGTTGATGAGAAACCCATGCTGTTACAAGTATCTGACGGTTCTCTGGACATTCGTTAACGCTTTGTCTCGAGGGGGCGACTGAATGAGCAGGTCGTCCAGATATGGATAGATCTTGATTCCCTCTTTTCTTAAATTTGCGATTAGCGGGATAAGGATCTTTGTGAAAGTTCTGGGTGACGTGGCTAACCCGAAGGGCAGGGCTGCGTACTGCCAATGGGTGAAGGACGGATGGGTACGTGCACATAAGCCTCTTTGAGGTCGAGTGAAGTGAGCCACTCGCCCTATGTTGTTGCCGCTCTGATGGACTGGAGTGTCTCCATCTTGAATTTTTGGGCCTTTACTCCTTTGTTTAACGCCTTGAGGTCGAGTATGGCCCTCAATTTCCCCGACTTTTGGGGGGCTAGAAAAAGAATCGAGTAGAGTCCTGTTCCCATCACGTGGGATGGGACGGGTTCTATTGCCCTGATGTCTCTGAGTCTGTGTACTTCCTTTATCATGGCCTGGTGTTTTTGAGCGTTATTGGATACCGGAGAGGTGCAGAAGGATTGCCTTGGGAAGTGGGAGAACTCAATTGAGTAACCTTCTGCAACTGTCCTTAATACTCAGGTATCCGAGGTGGCGGTTTCCCATTGGGCTGAGAACCGCTTGAGTCTTCTTCCCCCTCCCCGCCCCCGGTTGGGGTTGAAGGCGGGAGTCCCCCAAGTCATGCTTCTGACTTCGGGTGTCTAGATCCTTGTGGCTGTTTGGATCTGTTTGCTGCTCCCTTCTGTTTGCTCCACCTGCTTTGGTATTTTTGCTGGTAGACTGTGAAGGGACGAAAAGGTTTTTTGGAGGTCCCTACACTCTGAGTCTGTTTCTTGATTTATCAGCTGCATCTGTCAGAACCTTGTTGAGACAGACTCCGAACAGCTTCCCTCCTGAAAGGGTCCCCCCACTAGCGTGTTCTTTGCGGTGTTACCCCCTTTCCAAGACCTGAGTCAGAGTCTGCGTCTGGCTGCCACGTTAGAAGATGCTGCCCGGGAGGCCCATCTAAGCATGTCAGTGGAGGAGTTGGCGATGAAAGGGTAGGCCAGCTGTATTCGTGCTGACAGCACCCTTGTCATTTTTTCTGAGGTTCGTGGATCCCTGGTCGTCTTGACCCAGGTCATTAGAGCCTTGGAGAAATAGGATGTGATCGTAGCCACCTTGATGACCAAGGCTCTCTCTTCAAAGTTTCGTCTTAGGCTAGATACAATACCCGTCTGTGGAGTCCCAAGGGTAGCATTCGCCTTCTGTAGGGAATACCAAGTTCCTGGCTAGAGATGCTGCTGCTGCTGCATCAACTTTGGGTATAGACAGGAGGGGTTCCTTAGATTTTGAGAAGCAATACAGGGACAGCTGCGCCTTATTCAGTTTGTATGGTTTGTTGGACTCTTGCCACTCTCTTTATGATCTTCTCATAGGCCTTGTCTAAGACCATTGCTCTATCTCTGGAGGATGCTCTAGGGATGTATTCGCGTTCCTCCTCCGATGAATCAGAGGGGGCATGCTTGTCTTTTTTCTGCTGGAGATGGAGGGCTTTTACTACCAGGGCAAAAATCTGATCCCTGTATTTTGCTGGGAACTGCCTGTCCGGGTCTGAGAAGGTTTCTAGTTCTTGTTCCTCAATCTCTCCCTCCTCGAAGGAGTAGGACCCTGTCTCTTCCTCTGAGGCCTGGTGGTCTTCTGAGGCGAGGCTATCATGATCCCCCCCACCCTCTTCTTCACTGCTTCCCTTGGGACTCCTATTCCCCTTTCTCTTTCTCGGGGCTTGGTCCTCCTCCAAAGAGGGACAAGACATCCTCCGTGGGGGATCCTGCGGATTCAGGGGAGTCTAAGAGTCTGCAGGTCTTGCAAGGTCTTTTGGGCTGGGGCATCTTCCCCTTTCTTGGGGCAGGTTCCCTGGCCTTTTTAGATCTTGGGGGGGACCTCTTCTTTTTCAAATCAGAGAGGATCTCCCTGAGGACCTCCATATGGGGGTCTGGGCTGGGGGGTTCTGGCGCAGGGAGCTTACATTTTCTCCCCCAGCGCCTCTGCTGTCGCATTACCACGTCTCCTCGACGTGGTCTCCTGCGCAGAACCGGCTCTCTCCTCCGTGTGTGGGTAGGGAGAAGCTGGCAGGACTGGCTGAGGCAGAACTGGCTGAAGGCAAGGTAGGGCCGGGCCGTTGGGTCCTAGTGCCTGTCGATTCAGGTCCCCGGATACCGTGATTGGCCGCTGCAACCCCTAGAGGCGCGCGTAAAAGCAGAAACTGCGGCTTGTTGCTGGGGAGTTTTTTGTCGTGCGGGCTTTATTGACCTGGCGCTGGGAGCAGTCTGAGGAGGGAGCGTGGATCCAGGGATAGGGCCGTCCCCGGAGGGGGTGGAGTTACCCCATCGCTCCTAATGGCGGCTGTGCCCTCCGGATCGATGGAGCCCTGAGCTGCATGGCGCTGGGGGGGGGGGGGGGGGGGTGCTGTCAGGCTCAGTGCCGCGGCAGAAGATGTCAGTCCCCGCCCCCAAGACCCCAGCATGTTTAGGATCCCTTAGGATCAATAGGCGGTCCCCCTTAGGGGCCGGCTACACCCGCTCTGCGGGGCTCCCTTGCCCGCAGGAAAAGGGAGCGCCCGGACTGTTGGCCCCAAGTCCGCTCTATCAGAGGGGGGTGAACAGGGCAAGGAATTTCTCCTCCCCTGGCACCAGGGCTCCATCTTGCCTGGTGGGGGCTGCCTGGTTCCAATTCTCGAGAGGCAGCTTACTCTGCTTCCTATCAGTGTGGAGGCAGACAACAAACTGGAGTCTGAAGGGGGGTGAGAGCCCCTTGGGCAGGCTCCAGAGAAACCTGATGTGTCTGCCTCCTATTGGTAGTGGCGGGAATCTACCCTACTTAACAGACTGGTCATCCAGGAGGATCTCCTGGGAGAATAATTTATTCACAGATGGTTCTTGAGCTGTCGAAGAAAGGGTGATTTTGGTCTGCATGATATATAAACTGCTTCCCAGGACCCAATTAAGCTACTTTTTCCAGTTCTCAAAAGGGAACTGTCAGCTTTCCGTTTGCTAAGTTCACCACTGTCTAATGCCTTGACTCTTTTTGTACCTGTTCCTCCTTCAGACACACATCTATGTGAGAAAAACACCCCATCCAGATCTGTAAAGCCACATGCTTGTCTCCAAACGCAGCTGTGAAGTGTACAATATATTGCCGTCTGCCTAGACTTTGCAAACAACGGTTGTGATGCACAAACCACTTACTCCCAATGAAGCGTACAGGGCTTCAAAGGGATTACTCTGAAGTGATTTGTGGATTGCAGCCAAAGTGTCAATTATGCAAAATGTCTCATTTTACTGTGACCACATCATCTCCTTAGTGCCTCATCCTTTTGTATTTCACCTACAGTAGTGTTATTATTTATGATGCCCTATATGGTGACCTCTCTAGGCAAGCTTTTTTTGCACTATTATTTTTGACCATGATCTCTACCAGGGCTGAAACAAGAATCAATTTCTTTCTCACAAAAAACTCACGAGAATTGAGAAACTTTACCAAGATCTCAGGACAATCTTGATAATGGTTTGATATCTTAGTCGAGAATTTTTCTTCATATACCATTTATCACATTCTTTCTGGTAATTCGCATGCACAAAATGGCCACCATGGCTGTGCCGCATGCACATTACTGGGACAAACGTGGAACACGGTAAACATTAACAGTATATCAAGTAAAATATTCGACCAAGAAAAGTGTAGAGAACCGAGATTTTCTCAATTATCGCAAAGAACAAATTGAGAACCAAAATTCTCGGCAAGAATTGCAAGAAAATTGAGATCAAGTTTCAGCCCAGATTCTACTATGGTACAAATAAACACCCTTTCAAAAGGAGCACAAACACCTTCTCTATGAGCTGAAATATAAATGAATGAAACTTTGCAAAAAGAAAAAAGGAGTAATGTTTTCACAAGAAATTGCATGCCAATAGCCAACAGGTCAAATATGACCAGCACCTAACAGGTAGGGAATGAGCAAGATCATTCAGAAGCATTCAGTATTATCAAGTCAAACTTTTGGGACTAGCAGTCTAAGTATTCAAAATAATGGTTTCTTTAAAGAGAAAGAATTGTGAATTCTAAAATCATTGGTTGTTCAGGGGTGTTTAGACCATCTTACCAGAACTTGGCAGGACAAGATCTACAGCAAAGTATGTCATCTCCTCCTTCAAAACATCAATAATAGTCACAGAACAAAAATGCCCCAGTAGCACTGGCGAGATAATACTGACACAGTCGTTTTTCCACCCTCCTGGTGCCGGGATGATGCCAGCAACACAACACTTAATTATCTAGAAAAGAATACCATAAAAATGCTCCTTTAAAACATCTGTATAACTAAGGATAGCAGAAGTCTAATTTTATTAACTTTTTAAAAGACGCTTCCTACTTTTTTCACACCTAAGTCCTTTTTAGAGGTTACACAAATTGTTTTCATGTACCAATGTTGAAATTAACCTAAATATTCTAATTCTTGTATCGCATTTTCCTTTGCCCAATTTCTCTCAATTTTATGTAAAGCTTCTCTCATACATAAAAGTTTTGAAGTGTACTGATCTTGGAATCATGTTCCCCACTATTCAAATATAATTTTAAAACAGTTAGATGCCAATTCTGGCTTTCACAATTTCTGAATAAACGATGTTCTTGAACACAGTAACAAGATTAAATCAAAAGCAAGTTAGTTTTATGTTGTAGGTTTCCTTTCAAGCACTGCTCTCTCATGTTACACGCTCAGGGTGGACTCATGCATAATGCTGATTAAAACCAACGTCTGCGGGACCACAGAACATATATAATGAGGCCGGGATTGGTGTTACGTGTGAGGGAGTGAATGGTAGTTCCAGCCCACTTTAAATGCGAATTGGGAGTTTAGATTTGATCTGAACTCTCAATCCGCATTTAAAGTGCAGCTAGAACTACCATTGCCTCACTCGCACAAAACACTAATCTGGGGTCACTATACATGTTCCAGGGCCTTGCGGACATCGAATTTAATCAGCGTTACATGTGAGTTCATCCTCAGGGTTTGAGCCTTCTAAGTAGGAAGAGGGCAGTTCAAACCTGTTTACAGAACTCTATAGTTTGGCCATGTCCTTTTTCCAACCGATTCAGGAGAGTGTTTCCAAAGCTGTATTGAAACTCCATATAAATGCATTTGTCACTTATTTTTTTCAAGTGGTACATCTCACATAGATGGACACAAAATTGGAAAAAACTTCCACTGGGTATCTCAAATCTCCCCTCTGGACATAATTTTATTTTATTTTTAAAAAACATAGCAGTAAGTAAAAATTAGTAGTAGGGACTGTTAAACTTGACAGATTTCTCTCCCCTCCCCCCCTCCAAATTTGACATTTCCAGTTTATCATTGTCCCCAGAATAATCAGTCAAAATTGGTGCCTCCCAAAATCTGAACACCCAAATTTATAATTGTATTTTAGTTATGTATTTTAAAACAATGTTAGCCACCCCAAGATGGTTATAACAGGAGGGGGCAGCATATAAATTTTAATAATAATGCTTTAGAAAGGCAGCTGTGACCATGTGGAAGCTTTTTAAAGCTCTCCTTCTACTTAGAAAGCTTTCATGAAACATTTTAAAGAGGGTTTCATTCCCTTCTAGAATAGGGCCATCTCCAGTAGAATAGGCTTCAGCAACAGAGACTTTGAACCAACCAGCTATGGAAGAATTGGATACTCTCAAGCCTAGGCATTTAGAATGCAATAACATTTTTAACTGGCTGGAACTTTTAAAGTTCATTTCCAAAACTTCCCCATTTCTAGCTAGCATGCTCCTCGGTAACTTCTCCCAGACATTGGTGCATTAGGCTAAAGGATTAATTATTTGATGCAAGACGTTAAACCTTGGATCATGATGAATCCAGCAAGAAAAAAAAGCTTGTCTTGAAACTTCTAAAGGCAGAACTTTGCTAAAATAATCACAACCAGAAGACTCTCTTTACAACAGAAATACATGTTAAAACTGACATAAGACTGAGGCACTATTAGCTCAGGAAGGAAACCTGAGATGTATCCAATTGTTGGTTTGGAACAACACGCAGCTATAAGGAAAGCCAATGTCTGTTTTTCTACCAGAGACCTAGATAAACCCTACATTTAGGATTTTAGGGTTCATAGAGGCAATGTTACACTGAAAATGAGCATTCCTGCAAATCACCTAATGTGTACAGCATAACCACTTGGCTGAAAAAAAATAATAATTGAAACTTGGGAGTGTATTCATGGTTTCCTGGCAACAGACAGCTAAAATACCATATCTGACCTTCAAGTTTGTAGGATAACGTAGCAGTGCCCCTATCTGCTGTCTGAATTTCAAGCTCTCCTGCTCAAGGAAATGGCAGGGGACAGGAGCACCATGCATTCCATTAAAAACTTTGAACCTGGCAAGAGGCTTACACTGCAGGAAGGTGTAGCATAATATCCATTCTTCTGCTGCTCAGCCGAGTGGCCACAACAGGAGTACTGATGCACTGCAAGCTTGGTAAGTATACTAGAGTGTTTTAACAACTGTGCTCTCCCAAGTTTGAAAATTATTCCTGACTCAGTATGGAAATCTGAAGGTACTATGTAGTTTCATCTACAAAATGATCTTCTTGCAGAAAGCCTGGGAACGAGTGGCTTCTTAATTTATGAATTCTAACTTTTATGGAGAAAAGTAATCCATCTGGTCCAGCATCTCTCCTAAAAGCCAAAACGCCAGTGAACCTGGTGACTGCTGACTCACCCCACAGAAACAGTTGAGCACAAAAATTAACAATCCATAACTAAGGCTGCTTTTAAACGAGACAAGAAACGCGGCTGATCCTTTGATCAGCCGCGTTTCTTTGCGCTCGTTTAAATTGGAAACGCAGATTTAAGCCGGCTCTTCCCCGTGTCGGACCGGGCAGGCGATCCTGCCCCGTCCAACGTGGATCGCCGCTGTGCCGGCTTCACGGCACACTTCGGGATATTTTGACGAGTGCGCATGCGCAGAAGGGCGCGCATGCGCACTGAGTCTCTACGCCGGGTCTGATGCTCTTCTGAGCATCAGACCCGGCGTAGAGAGAAAGGCGGGTGCCCGATCCCGCCTCTGAACGATCCCGCTTGTTAGCGGGATCGTCTAAAAGCGCCCTAAGGCTGCATTCACACAAGACACAAAATGCGGCACAAATTGCTTCCCCCACATTTTTACTGCCCATGTAAATGAATTAGCTCGCAAGATCCTGCACAAGCAAGTTGTAAATCACCCACAACAAGCTAAAACTGAGGTTTAACAATCAAGCTAAGTCCCTCCTATGTTTTGTTCAATGTGTAAAGACATTTCTGTCACTTTCACCCCCATAGAGAAGACAATAGGCTGCAAGATTTAAAGCTGACATCAGGTAAGTTCACCAGCCTTACAGCACTCTGTTTGCTAGTATGATTGCATGGCAATGGTAGCACCTGAGATAAAGCCAGAGGAATTTAAAATGCAAGAAAAAACACTCTTGTGAATGCGTCAGATAACCTGGGGGAGGGAGGGGCAGGGATCTGGCAGCACCTGAAGGATGATAAAGCGTAACAGAACTCTCACACAGGTAATTAAAGAGCCAGGAGAAAAAGCTTGTGTGAATGTAGCTTAAGTAGTGGAATTCTATGAACAAGTCTGATCTGCCTTGGCTATTTCTAACTGGAGTTCAAGTTCACCCCACCCCCAAAAAGCTCAAGCACCTCACAAGTTTTCACATTACGCATGTCTTGAGACAAAGCAAAATTTCTCATGCGAAAAAGCGTTTAATAAGCTGGTCATGGTCAAATTTTCTATATTGCCTTTGCAAACTTGTAAAAAAAATTTAAACTTTAAATTCAGATTGGATGAGTGGAAATAGCAAACCCTGGCAGCGAGCACTTAGCTGCTGTTACTTATGGAACTGTCAAATGTTTAGAAGAATTTTGAGAACGCTGATGTTTGACTAGCAGTGATAAATCAAACCTGACAGAACTGACAGTAAAAGTGATACTTCCATCGCTAACTTAATGGAATTAACTGTCCTGCCTACTTATTGTGTATGCAGACAAACTTCAATATTAATCACACCCAATTATACAAAATGGTAGCATCTGCAGCCTCGATTTTAGTATGCAAGGAATACTGTCTTAATTGACAAAAGTTTATTTTACTATTTTTCCTTACCAAGTTCCTTAGAAATTAAAATGTACTATCTGACCTACAATTAATTTGATTATACAAGTGGTTTATTTTTACTGGCTGGAATTTGCTGTCTACCATACAGATACCTGTATTGTGCATGACTTACTCAATAAACATTTACATTTTTAAAAAAGAAGAAATTAAAATACTCACACAAGGTGGAAACAGTTCTATGTCTTTGCACAGTGGTCTAACTGTATTTAAAGGAACATTTTCTGCATTTCCATAATCAATATATAACACTTGTGCTTTCTTGTGAAGGACATCCACCTCCTTAACCAATACTCTGCACCAAGTCTGCATGTAAATAAAGGATATTCAGGTTTAAATAAGACCACCTTTGTAAGGTCATCCACGTTACACCATTAGCAATACAAGTCATCTTTAAAAAAAAAAGAGAAAAAAAAAGAAAAGCAAATTCTTTAGGAATATTATTTTATGCAGTTAGAGCCCTGCAGACAAACCTTAATCCAAATGAAAGTGCTGGATCTTACAGAACTTTGAAATGGGAACGATTAGGCAACCTTCATATGGCTGCCAATTTTATTTTAAAACCAAAATACGTTACCTGATCCAGAGAATATTTTACAACACAAATTTCCCCTTTGGTAGGAATATATTCCTCTTGGCTGACAGCATGAGTGTACCAGTCATTCATCGTCACAGAAAGTTTGGAGATATGTTCTAAAACTTGTGGAGAATACACTTGTATGTAAAATTCACTAGGATTCTTAAAATCTGTGACTGTGCCCTAAAAAGAAAGCTACATTGAAAGAAGATTCTGGTTAAGGCGGAGGAATGTGTTGCTACCCAGCTCCATGACCAACAAATTCATTGCTTCTTAAACAGGACAAGTCAAATTCTGAACCCTGATAATTTGAATTTAAGGTGTACAGCATAACCAACTGGCTGGAAAAAAAATTGAAACTTGGGAATGTATTAATGGTGGTTAACACACCTAATATCTGCCTGCCAAATTTCCAGGACAATGTAGCAGTGCCCCTATCCCCTGCTTGAACTTCAAAGCTCTCCTACTCAAGGGAATTGCAGAGGACAAAAGCCCTGCGCATTGATTGCAAGTTGGAGCCTGGTGAGGGGCTTACAGTGCAGGAAGGTGTAGCATATCAGTTCCTCTGCTGCTCAGCTGAGTGGCTACAAGAAGAGTCTGATACACTGCAAGCTTGGAAGGTATGTGTTTTAACCACATGCTGACTGGAAATCATTAATTCACACTGATGTTTGTAGATGGGAGGCAGGGTAAAGTAATACTTGAGTAAAATTTACACTGCCACATTTACTTAACTCTACAAAAGTTGAATTTCTGATCAATCCAATATTTTATAGAGGTTCCATTAAATTTGACTTAACAGGATTCAACTGCATATAGATGGAAGCTGTTTTTGAAAGTGCATAAATATTGCTATTTATATTTTAAAAGATGGGGAGCCCAAGGTACACTTAAGTAACTCGTAAAAAAATAATGCACCAGGATGCAAACAATTCACCTTTATTTCCATGTTTTTTTTAAGCTCCAGTGTATCCAGATCAGAAAACATTATTTTCTTGACGTTCTCTTCTATTTTGTGGACACCCATGGGAGATACGTTGTCCTATCGAAAGAAAGAAAATTTGCTTGCCTTCAAAATTGGGAGTTATGCAACATATTACCTTTCCGAGTATTCAAGCATTACAGGGTAAAAAATTTCAAGGGGTCCAAGTGATTTAGGTGCTTAGTTCAACTTACTTTCAATGGGCTTTAAGTATATTGAAATTAACCAGATTAGAAAACCACTACCACAATAAAGGTGGACTCAGCACAAGTTCTAATAATCTGTACCTTTCCCTATTCCTTTCTCAAATGTATTCTCTAGTACACTTATACACTGGATAGGAAAGCTTTATTATACCTAGACTAACATCTCTCAGATGACTAATGAATCCCAAAAATGGCTTGCCAGGCTAGGTACATAATGACAAGGTCTACTGAAGCTTCCATTGTTGGAGTCCAATTCTTTCCAGTATGACGAAAGACAAGCGTGATCTTGTTCACCAAGAAAGTCCTACTCAGGATTCAAAAGTGAGCTGCAAGGGAAGTAGATGGCGGTCTCTGGGATTTACTCACTTGATTATCTTTCCCAAAAATAAGCATTCATGTATTATCAGTATTTTATCTTTTCTAACACATTTATTGCCCATTAATATTTGCTGTTGAACTAAACAAGCATGTTTATGTATTGCAGGAGTATTCCGCCAAAGCACTGAAAAGTTAGCCCCATTTTATATGGCCATGTATGAATTACAGTCGAGCAGAGAAAACAGATCTATATTCACAGAACCCAGATCTAAAATACAGTAGCAAAGGGGGAAGGTATGTAGTGTTACACCAAGGAGTACAAGCAAATTTACACATGGTTTATCCTAACAGTTTCCTTCTCTTCACGTCAATATTTCCAAGCGGAAGTCCCAAAGCGCACTCAATAGGACAAAAAAAGGACAGTATGCAATTAGTGTTTCACGAACATTACAAGTTGTCTCTCACCAACAAAAAACATACAGTACAAGACAACCATACCATTGCCTGATGTATACAAAATCCATATATATTTTGAATGCTCATTGGACTACTTTATTTGACTTAAAGCAAAATTTCCTCTAGAATAAAATGCTAATCTCCAAAGACCAAGTCATATCATACCTTATGATCTGTCTTTTTCTTAATTTCACCTGATGACTTGGCAGTATCTTCATTTTTAAAACTGAAATAAATTATTTTTAAAAATGTCATTTCCAATTTTGTTCTGTTCAGTTTGTCATATGCATGATCAACAGTTTCCATTTCACCTACTATCATCTCTAGTGGCAACATCGTACATTTGCACACCTCGACCGAAGATTACTAAAATAAACCCACTTTTTAAAACAATAAGAGAAACACCATATTGCACAACTAGTAACTGACAGTAGTAACAGATCTTGTATTTGAAGACATAGATTTATTTAAAAAAAAATTTAAGACCACTTTGGTCCTGAAAGGTCTATTTAAACTTCTTTAAATGTTAGGAGGCTTTCAGTTAGGTTTTTAAAATTTTAATTTTACTTCCTATCCATGGAAGGAGGGAGGGGGGGAAAAAACCCACAAAAGGAGAGTGAATATCCAATACTTTATGCCAAACAACCTCAGTTCTCAACTACTCCAAACTAGCGTAACTGAGGCAATGGCGTTACTCTTATTCAAGTCATTTTAAAAACCCCAACGCATTTAACCTATAAAAAATATAGCTACAGTATTTAGATACTGAAAAGGTGTTTTATTCAGTTCCTGAGACAAACAGAGGTCTAAGATACAATATTTAGACACCTTCAAAGTTACAGCACTCTCTTGCTATACCAGACCTACTGGGAGCCGAGTTTTTGCTCACTATAGTGATGTGTTTGTAAAGTGAAAAGGCAATCAAAGACAAACAAAATACCAGGGAGGGAGCGGCAAGGTTTTTTAAAGCCAAAAATGAAGGCTATTATAGTGAGGGCACCCCATTTTCCTTCTTCCTCCTGGTTTCTCGGACACCCCATTTTCTCATGAAGAGCACATATTGTAGTTTGTATAGTGTAGAAGAAAAAGATTGATTCAAGGAGAATTTATTCAAGATACCATGTTAGCCTAAACTTACTTCTGTTTAACTGGCTTGCATATAGTAGCATGGGCTGACCAGTCTCTCTTCTGACAATCTACAGAGCAATAATACGTCTGTTTACATTGTGAACATCTCTGTGATCCTAAAAAAATAAACACTCTCTTAAAAAATTACTCCATTTAATCTAAGCAAACGAGCATAACAGATAACTGTCTGTAAATTACAAACATTAAATAATGATGAAATTCTGAAGTTTACCATTGTAATTTTGCTTTAAATACACAGGAGCCCAATTCATACTGCACATTTATTTTATTTTATTTGCTAAAGATTTGCTTTTTCTAACTGTCCCCAAGTAGAAATTTAGTAATTAAAAATTAAATTTAGTACATTTCTTTTAAGGTAAATGCTTAAAGAGGATGAATATGATTAGCATTAAGAATGGTGGTTTTGTGCATCTACAGTTGAAAACTAAATATATGACAGCTAAGTAAACAAAGCTTACCAAACAGACCACAACGGTGGCAAGTTGTTGTCCGAAATGATGGTATTAATGAGTTAAGCAGTTTTGAATCACAGCTGACAGAAAAAGTATTCTCCGGAGAATTCAGCATTACAGAAGGTACGTTAGAACTGGGATTCTGTAAGAAAACAAATCTCATTTTTTTAAACTGTAATAGTTTACTATTTTCATATTTTTTTCATATTATTTAAACTTCTGTAATTGAATTGTTAGTTTAATCGGTTCAAGAGGCTCTGTGAACACTTAGTTTAATTTAAGAATGGCCTATTCATTTTAACACAGACTGGTTTAAAAATCTATTCCTAATTAGCTTGAACTAAGCTAAAATTAACTCGTTTAAACCAAAGCAAGATTGTTTAAAAGGTGTTTCACTTTCAGTTAAACTAATAAACTCAAAACACTGGGGAGAAAGGAAATAAAATAATAAGCAATTTGTTTCCTGCTTTGGTCCTTAGTAGCAAAGCCCCTAAATTAATTTAAAAGACAGCCTTCTTATTTTGATCCTGATACCAGAAAGAGTATTTACTGGATTTTTAACTATGCCATATTAACCCCGCGAGGAAAATAGCTCAGACTGAACTGTTTTTCTGACAGCAAGTTGGACAAAGCAGTCATTTTAATTACATAAAGGAAAATAGGTTCCCTTACCTTGGAAATTTTTGTTCTGGATAGATCTACTGGACATGAATTCTGCACTCTGGGGGTGATTCCCACCTCGACCAGTAGGAGGCAGAAGACAAAGATCCAGCAGAGCATGCTCAGTGGCGATCAGTCTCTCATAGCTCCTGTTGTTCCAAAGCCTGGATCCTGAAACAAACTCTTACCATCCAAAGAGGAGAAGAAAGTAGTAAGAAAATGACAAACAAGGAATCCCACCTTTGTGTATATATTTTAAAATACATCATTGGCCCACGAAAAACCAACAGGAAGGGATGAACTGATGACAATAGATCTATCCAAAAGG
>QEPC01003796.1:4483594-4495804 GCA_003113815.1 Sphenodon punctatus | reverse complement strand
CCCCCCCACCCTTCCTCCCCAACCCTGAACAAAAAGCCCCTACCTGCCCCCGAGTCCCCTGCAGCCCCGAAGTGCCCTGCCCTTTGGCCGCGGCCCTCCGGCAGAGCCGCTGGCAGCTGGGCTTAATATCCCCAGCCACTTCCGGATGGGGAAGGGGATAAGCCGGCCCACACAACCGGCTTCTTTGCTCACTCTCACCCTCCGGCACTCACAGGTCTCTTGTTTCCTCCCCCTGTGGGGAGGACATATGTACCTGTGTTTTCGTATTCTCATGAATGTCGCATCCCTGGTCTCTCCCCGTTTCCCCTCCCCCTGTCTTTAGATTGTAAGTTCTTGGGCACAGACCGTGCCTATCTTGTTTTTTGTAAAGCGCCAGGTACGTAGCTGGCCCTATATAAATGCTTATAATAATAATAATAATAACAACAACAACAACAACTGACCGATGTAGCAATGGACCACCTGTCGGTGGTATTTTTTCCCTTAGAAGAGGTAGTCTTCCCCTTACAAGTGGTTCGATCTCTGGTGCCAGGTCTGTTCTGTTTGGAGTGGAGAAATTCTGGGAACCTACACGCTGTCTGCCAGCTGCCCCTTCCTGTGTCTCCTCTACTCTGTGGGGAGGAACTTCCCCTTCTAGGGTATGAACTGTGTTATGAAGATCTGCTGAAGGGGCAACGAAATTCCTTGAAACGATTAAATGTTGTAATGTGTGTTTGTTTTGCCTATGGCGTCCGCCAAAACCGTGTATAGACAAACCTGTTACAGAGGAACATGAGGCCACACAGGAGATATATTGAACTATGGGTCTAACAAATATGTAAATGTAAAGGACAAAAACATATGTAATGTCAAGGTTGAGAACTAGAAACTCGCTTCATGTAATCATGTACTGTAACACTGATGAAACTCCAGGAAATGGAAAGAGAAAGATTGTGGATTCACCCCACAGCCAGACAGACACCTATGGAGATGCAAATGGACCTTCCCGTTTGCCTTTCGCCTAAGTGCTTCGAACCACGCAGGCTCCAAGGCGGGAAGGAGAAACAAAGGACTCGGAATTGCTATTTAAGCCAGAGCCATTAAGCCATCTTCTGCTACCTCTTGGAGAGAACTCATCTCCATCTTGCCTGCCAGCAAGAAGACTGCTGGAACTAGGTAGGTAAGTTTTATTGTTTGGCCATTGGCCATAACAAATCAAATATATATACGAAAATAATACAACAAATCAGAATAACCAGTCAACAGTTATAAACATAAAGAAGAATTAAAATTACCTTGCCCTTCCAAGGGCACTTGAGTTTTCAAACTCTTGCGAGTCCAGAGAGAGAGAGTCTGTAACGGGAAGCTTTCTGGGAGTTGGGAGTGACAAAAGGATTTTCCCCTTAGCAGAACTGGACCAAGCAGAGAGAGAATTGGTTCAGGTGGGCTATAAGGAGGGAAATTGAGTCACCCAACCCAGGAAAGTGGGGTGTTGAACTCTCAATCCTGTGACAACACCCTGAATCATTTTTCTCCTTGATAGGCCACCAGGATCAGTAGATTCTTTATGAGAGTCGGCCCGCCAGGATTGCAACCAGTTTCCTTCTGGCAGCTAGCTTAACTGATATAACCCTGCTGACTCAGGAGAAGGGCATCGGTAGATGAATCTACTATGCAGGCTTTGGCTAAGTGGCTCCTTGATGCGAGTCCTTTCAAACATTTAGTGGAGGGGCCTGGTTCCCTTGCCTGTCTGAACCATCTAAGGAGAGCTCTGGCAGGGTATGATGTTGTTGTGGATATGTAGAGAACTGCTGCAGTGTCTGCGAGTTTCTCCGCAGGCCAGACTCAATACCTCTATCAGCTGAGCCTTTTGGATAGAAGTCCCACACCGAAGGGAGTAGCTATTGAGGCTGCAGCTGCATCTACTTTGGGTGTCTGCAACAGCACCTCCTTGCAATTTGAGAAAGTGAATAGGGCTTCCTGCATCCTGCCCAGCCTTAGGGACTTGCCCGGCTGTTTCCACTCTGCTCTAATCATCCTTTCTAAAGCCCTATAAAGGACCAGGATTGAAACCTCAGGTCTGTAAGCAGCTTGGTACAAACCAGCACCCTGGAGGTCCTGGGCGCAGTGGCTAACTCCGCAGGTGCAGCACCACCTGTTCTTCCTAGGAAAGCCAACTCTCTTCCGGGGAATTCTGGAACGTTTTCCTTCTTGTTTATTTTCTCATTGGGGATTTTAGGGCTTCCTGAACATGTTTAAACATTTTGTTTAAACATTTTGTTCCATTATCTGAGGGGGGATTCTCAGTCCTGCCTCTTCACCCCTCTGCCTGCGGGGCTCAGGGATCTGCCCTTCTTCTAAGACCATGGAGAAATCAGAGATCTGCACAAGGGACCCCAGTATCCCCCTCGGGGGTGTCCTACTGATGACTGCGGCCACCTTTTTTGGGTTTCCAGACTTTATTAGGAGGCAAAGGGGCATCCTCCCCTGGGGAAGAGTTCCTCCTGGCTTTTTCCACGTTCCCCTTCCTTCTACAAGGTGGGGTTTGAAGTTTCAGAGGACTTTGATATGTACTCAAACAGTTTCTAAGCCTTCTTACGGGCTGGCTGCTTCCCCTTGCCTGAAGGCTTAGGGTGGCCTTTGAACCCCTGTGCCACCTTTGTGGGAAAGGAGCATCTGAGTGATTCAGGGCCTGCCCTTTTTCATCCCTGGGTTCTCTTTGCCCTTCACTAATTTACTCCAGTGGGGCTAGGATTTCCCCCCAGTGCCTCCACTTGGGACTGCCTGTGTCAGGGACACAAAATGTGTTGATCTTACTTTCTCCAGGTGGTCCTGCTCCAGCTGGGGTCCTTCTAGATCCACTTGTGGCTTCCCGGGCACCATTTTTTGCTCTCGAGTGGTGTGGGTCCGCAGAGTTTGCCCCAGCTGCAGTTTCTTCACCCCTCTACTCTGCCAGGCCCGCTCCCTGCATGGGCTCACCAGCAATGGACTTCACAGAATCACAGAGTGACCTCAGAGGTCATATAGGCCAAACCTCTCCCCCCCCAGTGCAGGAAATCCACAGCTACAGCATCCCTGACAGATGGCTGTCCAGCCTCTGCTTGAAAACCTCCAGCGAAGGAGGTTCCACTATCTGTTCCACTGTCGAACAGCTCTTATTGTTAGGAAGTTCTTCCTAACGTTTAGCCAAAATCTGCTTCCTTGTAATTTGAGCCCATTGGTTCTAGTCTAGCCCTCAGGAACAACAGAGAACAAGTCTGCTCCATCTTCTATGTGGCAGCCCTTCAGATATTTGAAGATGCCTATCATGTCTCCCCTTAGTCTTCTCTTCTCCAGGCTAAGCATACCCGGCTCCTTCAACATTTCCTCCTAGAACTTGGTTTCCAGAGCTCAGACCATCTTTGTTGCTCTCCTCTGAACCTGTTTCAATTGGTCAATGTCCTTCTTAAAATGTGGTGCCCAGAACTGGACACGGTATTCCAGATGAGGTCTGACCAGCGCAGAATAGAGTGGAACTATTACTTATTGTAACCTGCGCACTATGCTTATGGTGGGAATGCCTGCAGGGAGCTTTCCCACACCCATTTTTCCCCTTAACTCTACCGGCTGGGATGGGAAGGAGGGTTCTGTGCTAAAATAGGGTCTGCTGTTCAAACTCCCTGTCCAGGGAGAAACTTCCATCTTTCGAGCTGAGCCCAGTGTCACTAACTCTCCCCTGAGTTGGAATAAAGGTTACACGCCCGCTCAGGGCGAAGAAAATGAAAACGCAAAAATGAAAGTGAAACTGCTGTCTGTTCGAAGCCCGGCGGCTCCACTCCTATCAGTTCAGAGGCAGAAATTCAGCCGGAGCTGCCACGGACTGATCCCCACTGAACATGCTCTGCTGGATCCTTGTCTTCTGCCTCCTACTGGCTGAGGTGGGAATCGTTCCTAAGAGCACAGAATCGATGCCCAGTAGATTCGAAGAGAAAAGAAACTTTTCTATCCCTAAGTTTTGTATTAAACTTAAGCGTCTCAAATTAGAGATTCCCCTAAAAAAAAAAAAAAGCGACCCTCAAGACAAAAACAATGAAAACTGAAAGCATTATTTTCTTTTTTATATATAATTTATATTTTATTGATCGTCCAAATCAGGATAACAAGGAACAGGATTAAAAACAATATATAAATACATTATAACATTTATATAATCAAAGAAAAATTAAAGGAAAGAAGCTGGAGGAAGTGGCAGCTTTTATTATACTAATCTTGCATTAATACAGGAACATGCAATCGTTAATGAATTGCAGATGTCCACTAACACTTGCCAGATAGCAGCCAACGGACAAGTATATATAGTTTTTGTTAGATGTCTTGAGTACGAGCTTGGTGGTTTTATAGGAAAATGATCAAGACAAGTCTCTGCACTGGAGCGCTTATAAGATTTCCAGAGTCTGCAAGAACATCCCAAACTGAATTGAAGATGAAGAGGCTTTGAGAAAGAGATTTTGGCTCCATCCCCATAGGACAAATGCACCTCTGCTACTATGGGTTTTACTTAGATCAGTCCACTGAGGATATTTTCCTACTCCGGGTGTGCATTTCTCGCAAAAAGTTGCAAGTTTGCGTCTATCCAACTTTGCCCTTTTAGGACACTGTCACCTGGACCCAGGTGCACAATATACTTAAAAGGAAAACTGGTTACCATTAACCGTCGGGGGGGGGGGGCTTGAATAAAAAACTAACCCAATACATTTTGCCATAGGGTATTTTTTTGAACACCAGGGGTTAAAAAACCAGGGTTTTTTTTCACCTGGGGTTAAAAAACTACCCCACCACATTTCATGTTAGTTTATAAATTCCAGAAATGTCAGTGCCGAGGAGAAAAAACACCCCAAGACACAATTAAGGTCAGTTTTTTCAAGACAACACAAAAGCTTTGCCAAGGCACTTTATATTTGTAAATTAATTTAGATGTTCTATTTAACTTTATTGTTGCAGAGTCCTCTGCAGGCTAACACATACTATACTGTATCTAAAAATGATAGTTAGCAATGCACCAATTATAAACACAAGCAAAACTATGGTACCACAGGAAATTGGAAAAGATATACAAGAAAAATCCTAGAAAAGCATAAAGAAGTAAATGTTATTACTGGAATTAAAGATAACTCACAGCATTTATCCCCTCAGCTGAAGGTGATAACAGGGCACTGCCACTACTCCTGCTTTCTACCAAGGTTCCTAAAAAAACAAAAACAAAAAACAACCCACAAAGCAAAATAAATAAATAAATGAACAAACAAATAAGCCAAGTACTGCTTACTGTGATAAAAATCAAGACAGGAATATTTCTAGAAGAGTGATCATTGAAAGCAAATAAGGAACAGGGCTGTAAAAATCCACTTGCCTGTCTGCCTGCCTCTTATGAACACATTTTGGAGCTGGCAAGTGGATTTTTATAGCCCTGTCCCCAACTGCAAGTCCCATCCTGGCAAATGGTCTTTTATGCCTGCCAACTGAATTATACAGCTTTACAGCCCTGGCAAGAAATATAAAACAATAACCACAGGTTCTTGGCCTGTTTATAAATAAGCTTTGATTTAAGCTTACCCACAGAGATTATTGAAACTATCCGATTGCTGTGTCAAAGATTGCTGAATACGAAATCATGCATCTCTATCACCAGATAGCTAAACTCCTGTTTTGAGAGCCACAATTTCTGCAGGTAAAGATTAGAGTAAACTGATTTTTACAGTTTTTGAATTTTTTTAACAAAAAATAATATTTTGAGCTTTCAACCTAGTAACTCAGTTTCTTCTGGATCTGCAAGTCTTCTCACATAGTAAAAACGACAAACATTTTTAAAACAGGGAAATGTGATTGAAAAAGCCCAAAGACAACAAATGTCATAGAATTACCTAAAACTGTTTATTTGGGTTTTTATAATTAAAAGACTACCACTACCAAAACAAATCCATAGTAATGAAATTGAAGTCCAACCATTTTATTCCTTACTCTGTTTTTGAAAGTTGCTGTGTCCTAACCTGTTCATTCTATTGATGACCTTCATCAAATCAGAAAAGGGAGTTGTATTTTGAACTACCCCTATCCCCTTTTGTTGTTACATCTGTCAAAATTACACAAATTATATAAATCTTCCAAAAAAACCAAATCTGTACAGGAACTCATACTATTTTAAAGGTGTTTTCTGTCACCTGCTAGTACTCCCCTGCTCATCTTTGATGCAACATCTTCCTTGTTAAAGCCAGCGTTGTTGCAACTAGGGCTAGCATTTCCTGAACCGTTCTCCTGATTAGCAAAAAACTGTTTACTTTGGTCACATAACAAAAGGTTTGTGTTGGAGAACACAGTTCTACATCCAAGCTCAACGCTTTTCAACATGAGATTAGGATAGGTACGAGGGCTTCTTAAAGATTCATTTGGAACTTTGATCTCCTTGTTCTTTATAAAAAATCGTTGTGCCATCTTCTACACTTCCATACCCCAATTATTCCCAGACGTTTCATAAAGTTACTTATTTTGTAGGTAGAAAAACCTGAAAGAATAAAACAAGGCAAATGAAGCTCATGTTAAATAGAATAAAGCATTCAAATACGAATTTTTAAAAACTTAAGCAAAGCTTAGTTTTTTTAGGAAGTTAACACTGCTTTTTAAATTAAAAATGGAAATAAAGCATAGGTATTTCCCATTTTTATGACAATTACATTTCACCCTTAAAATTCTGATTATTTTGGAGATTGCAGACTGAAACCTTTTTATTACAAGAACTATCCAATGAGCATGGCAGTGGATAGAGATGAATTGGACCAATCAACAATCTATATCTATTTCAAATAAAACCATGCCAGCATTAAAACCAATAGCATCTTTTAAAAAGTTTTGTAAAATTGTAACGACATAGTTTAGTTTATTAAGGCACAGCTTTCGCCATATGCCGTTCAAAACAATACAACACAATAAAAACAAAATTGTCATAAAATCCAATAAAATAGAACACTATGAACAAAATATAAAATAAAAGACATCTCATACTATCCGAGTAGGCATCATATTCTCATTACAACATATTGATAAGATAAGTCCATTGGATTGAAGCAGGGAATGATTAGGCCTTAAGGAATATACATATCCTATCCAATTAGAGAGGGTACCTAGCCAGAACCAACCAGAAAATTATTTCTCTACCATCCGTTTTTGGGAAGCTAAGCGTACAAAAGTTGCGAGGGCTATCAAATCCTCTGCTTTAGATAAAGAGAGGAGCCTCTTATAGCTATGGCCTGGCTCAATACACCACACCTCATCAAGAAAAGGCTGAAGCCAGGCAGCCCCTAAGATCATTATAGTGGGGGCAAGAAACCAAAAAATGCTCCACCGTTTCCACCTCTCCATGAGGGCAGGTACACAGCCGCCTATCATAGGGGATGTTCTTATATCTCCCTCTACCACAGCTGTCTGGACCAGCTGGAAGCAGAGTAAGGTGAAATTCCTTCGTAATGTGTGATTGGACAGCACATCGAGGTAAGGCTCCAGTCCCCAATTGCTCTTTACCAGGCCAAGCCAAGGGGCGACCTTCCAGTTCATTAGTCCTGCCATGTCATCCTGGTGTGATATATCCTCTATTCTGGCCTGAATCTCCCTCTTAATCCCTAATTATAACGACATAAGAAAAAGCCACTTCCATCTGGAAAGAATGCTGTACCACACGCTGCTCTACAGTCATTTTTGACACTTGCAGCAATAGGTGACTATGCAATTCAACAGTTTAAGCAACATATGTTTTTTTATATAGCGCCCTCCTGCCATGGCACTCGGAGTGCTTTACATATAACACAACTTTTAATCCTCACAACCCTGTGTGGTAGTTTAGACCGAGAGAATATTGTGACTGGCCCAGAAGTCACCCAGTGAGTTCCTGGCTAAGGCAAGACTTGAACTAGGGTCCCCCCACCACCCAAGCCATTACACCATACTTGCTCTCATATGGATAATGCATGATTTCTGTATATACTAAAAAACACTGTCTGAAAATAAATTTGTAAAAAGCTTCATGGTGTTACCAGATATAATATTAGATACTTGTTTTTAGGGGTTAAAACAAACATTCTTCCGTTATGTCTATGTGCAAACGCACATCTTGCTAGAGTTAAGACTGCAGGAGACACACAGAAAATGGGTGCCACCATAAGTGCCTTTCACCTTTCCAGTCCGCAGTCATCCTACTGATCACACAGACATGGATATTTGTGAAGGGACATTGCAGAGCCACTCTGGTTCCTTTTGGTCTCTATGGTGACAGTGGAACTTCCCTGGAATGCCCACCCAGCTTAAAAAGGGACACACCATGTTTGAAAAATTACTTCTCTGCTCAGCACGATTTGTGGTAGACGCATTGGAAAGTACATTCTATTTCTTGAAGAAAGTATACCACAGGCAGGAACGTCACTGAAGGCATTTGTCAAACCATGAAGGGATAAAATAGTGCTTGGGACAAGACACTTTTTCAGCCAGAAAATGAATGACCTCAAATGAGGCAGACTTGGGCCCAAGGACTGGAACTGGCACAGCGATGACCATGCCATGACAACAGTGCATCCACACCTGCCTTGGTGACGTTCCCCCCCGCCACCACTTCAGGATTTAAAATGCATTGCTGTTCATTAAATCACAATACCCTGTTTGTGCAATGGTGCCATTGTTTCGTTAGCGTAAGAGGCTTTAACAGGAGAGAGGGGTGGGGTTTGTTTTAGAGGGGACCTTAACTTAAATCAAATTGAAAGGCCAAGTGCTCCTTTGCAATCGGAGGTATCTGCCAGAGGGAGGGAAGGATCAAGCTCACTGACAGAAAGACAATAATAGAAAATAGTACAGAGACATATTTTATTGGCCAACTACAGTTAGTGGAGGTATGCAAGCTTTCGGGACCACAGGACCCTGTATTTGGGACCAACACAGCAACCTTACTTTTTGTGACGGCACAGGGAAGTCAAAGGGTGTTTTGAAACAAAACGATAGCTCACATTAGCCTGCACCAGGTGGGTGTCTACCTGCCCGTTTATTAGGTGTTTTATCAATGTTCACCTCCACCAGTCACAGGGGGTACAAGGAGATCTGGGATAACAACTTCACCTCTGGCCACGGGAGGCAAACGTCCCCCAACTACAAGCTGCTGGACCAGTTCGTGCGTCGATGAAGCCATCGTGACATCCTACCGTAGTCTGCAACTGCTCCCGCTCCAACCACTCCTGCTCCCCACATGGAAGCCATGACTGTTGGCTGAGATCCCTCCATACCTGTTCCCACCCCAGAGGCACCAAGTCGACAAGAACACGACTCTCCACCTCTGCCACCTGTTAGGAACGACACCCCCCCCCCAAAAACCCACACAGACCTCCCCCCCACTTGGCAGCACCCCACGAGACACAGGTCAAAGGGTGCAGGGGAACAGAAGGGGAAGAAGGAAAAAGAAAGAAAAGGAATAAGAAAGAAAAGCCCCATGCAAAACCGGTCTGGTCGGAAGGAATAAGAGAATGGAACAAGGGAGGCTTCTGGGTAAACAATGGAGCAGTCAAAAACAGGCAGCCTCCCTCTTTTGAGATGAGCCCTCTATGGCCGCCCAAAACTCTGAGCAAGCAATAGTTCGATCCTTAGGCGGATAGCTCCACGCCTGTTTAATAGCCTTCTTCCCGTCTATAGAAACTCCCTTTTGCCCTCTTGTTCATCCTGCCATGTCTCCCATTGAAACCTTCCAAGGCTCTATTTCCCCAAAAAACATCATGTAAGGGTTTCTTTTTCAGCCCTAGCATTCCTGAGTGCCTCTGGAATCTCTTTTTGTGCAAGAAGTGCCTTTGGGACTCCTTGCTCCGCCTCTCAGAAACCCTTTACCTGCCTTTGCCCCCATGAGCAAACTGGGTTATTCTTGAATGCAGACACAAGCAGGTTACTCTGCGAGTGTTCGCCTCAAGGATTTCTCCCAGACCACCACCAGCCCTTGATCTGTCCAAGCTTCTTCCCACCCCCTACTCTCCGAATGCTGCTCGATCTAGGTCACCTGTCCCTTTTCAACAGGACTGGATAGGTCATATTATTTCCCCCTTTTCCCCCTCCCTCTCGCAACGTCCACTTACACCAGGGTAACCAGAGTTTTTCTCTGTGAATTATTGTGTATGTATGCAACTGTGCATGGTGGGAGGGTACAGAAAATTACTTGTAGCATCCTAATTGGCCCGTGGGTGAACTGTTTATGTATTATACTTAGTTCTTTATCAATAAATCTCCCTCATTTGTATCGGAGTATCCCTTTTCTGTGTTGGGGTGTGGGAGGGAAATTCCAGCCAGCTGGCAGTGCATCACGTCCTCTGACTGATCCCAGTGCACACGCGCGGACCCTTTGAATCAATTCGGCTAATTCCCCCTAAATTTAAGAGGTCGTTTGGATATTGGGGTACCGGCCCCCAATATTCACTCATGGAGTGGGTCCGTATCCCAACACACCCTCGATGTCAAGAGCCAGCCTCCACTGGAGCAACCACCGGAAGTTCTGGCAGAGGGTGCAGAGGACACGGAGACCACGTTTATAGAGGCGAAGGAGGAGAATGGTAAGTTAATGCACCTGGGGAGGGAGGCTGCGTTTACATAGTAGCATAATAAAGGCTATCCAATTATGTGGTTTTTTTCCTTTCCTGGGTTCACAGGTGTCCAAGAAAGCACTGGGGAGCAGCAGGATATTTCCCAGGACACAGCAGTATTGCAGGCAAATGGTATGCATAGAAAGCGGGTGGGAAGGCACCCTGGCAGGACTGTGGGCTGGCAGGGGGAGCCAAAATGGTGCACACAGAGGGAAGGGGCAAGGATGCTAACGGTGCTTTACTCCTTTAGTGTGATCACGGGAGAACCTCGTACCGCTCCAATCTTGTCACAGCAACATTCCCAGCAGCAACCTAGGCCAGGTACTCATTCCTGCTTTCGGTGGAAAGGGCGGCTGTTACATTGGGCGAGAAGGGTGGGCAGGTGCTGAAACACTAGGGCTGAAAGGGGAGGGGGGGTTCGTGAAGAACGGTGGTACAGCGATAAGCTGCTTTGGGGGCTAGAAACACTTGCACTTGAGAGCAGGTTGGGGAGCTGAAACAGCAAGGGGTCTGAACTAATAGCTTTCCTTGTTGCTTTGCTACAGGTCTGCCAGTGCGACAGAGGTGGCGGGTACCCACAGCCACAAGCAACCAGGACCTTCAGGTTCACAACCGGTGGCACAGGGAGGATTTGGCAAGGGAGCTGCTTGGGGAGACCACATGGCAGGTAGATGAGATCCCAGATGTGATTAAAGGCATGACCAGGAAGCACGGGCAGCTTTTGCGGCCAAATGCAAGGCTTTCGCAGCCAAGACCACTGTGGACCACCAGCAGGACAGAACCGGGTCCACCTCTGGCAGCAGTTACAGTGGTCGGACAGTATGCCCAAGCAAGCAAGCAAAAATGCAAGAGATCTGCTGGCACAGACACAAAAAAGTCTGTCCATATCCAGACTTCCCTGCTTGAGTAGCTGCCGCAGCCACAACAATTGTTGCCCTTATCCAGGGGCATGTACCATTTTTCATCCACCCACCCTCAACGGCAGTGCACGCTCCCACACCTCAATTCAGCCTGCCCACCCTCACTAAAGGAGACAAAGCAGCTGCGTCCTCTCTGCCCTACATGCAAGCCACCGAACGCTCCCTCTTCCTTGTCCAGGCACCCCTCCCCTGCCTCCAATCATTCCCATACTCCTCCCACCAACACCCTTCCAACAACCTCCGGGAGCCACGTGAGGAGGAAGATGTTGAAAATCTCCCCCCAGCACCCAAGACAGTGCACCTGGCTGTCCCTAAAATGGTCAGGTAGAAGAAATAAATCCATAAATAACAAATATTTTGTGTTAAATTTCTCTCCTCTTTTCTCCCAGACTTTGAATCCTGGCAGAGAGGAATTCTTCCTCTCTGATGACACCCCCGCTCTCATTCTTGGTGATTTCAACATTCACGTCGACACACCTTCCACGCCCTCTATCTCCCGCTTTCTCTCTCTGACCACCTCCTTTGATCTCCAACTCTGGACCAATTCCCCCACTCATACCGACGGCCACTCCCTCGACCTCATCTTCTCACGAAATTGCTCTCTTGCTGACCTCTCCTTTGATCCCTGCCATAATTCTGATCACTTCCTCCCCTCCTTCAGCCTCTCCCACCAACCCCCCTCC
>QEPC01003796.1:4465893-4476882 GCA_003113815.1 Sphenodon punctatus | reverse complement strand
TTTCCTGAAGAGTTCTTTGTGTCTTGGTGATTGCCTTTATTGCACACCAATTTAGTTTAAGTTTCTCCAGCCACGATCTGCCAAATCATGGTGAATAATCCCCATCAATCACATGTAAGGGTAAATTAGCTGTTTGGCCATCTAGTTGCACTTTCACCTGGAGCATTCCTTTGTGGAATCACCTTTTCTCCAGTGTAGGTCCTTAAAACAGTAGAAGTTGGGTGCAAGAGAACCTGGGTTAAAGTACGGGAGCTGGGGGAAAACAACAGGGAATGGATTCCCCCATTGTGACCTGTTGGGTGCTTCTCACAAGTCACTGTGATTGGCCACTGTCGGAGACAGGATGCTGGGCTAGATGGACCATTGGTTTGACCCAATATGGCACTTCTTATGTTTATAGACAGTTTTCGGGATCAGTAAGACAGCAGCTCCTGTATCTAGTTCCATTCGTGTAGGTACTCCTTCAGCCAGAGGTGTAACCCAAATACCTTCACTCACTTCAGCTGCTGACAGGGGATGCAGTAGTAGTTCTTGGTCAGAGTCACCCTGTCCGTTGTCTTCAGTAACCGTATGCAGTTCTGACTCCTCCTGTCCTCCCCTTAGGTAAGACCTCCTCGGTGTTTTTCTGGCTGACGAGTAATCCTGTGTTGTTTGAATTTGGACTGTGCAACAGGCGGCAGCAACGTGTACTTTTTTTTCTGCCACCTCCAGCACATGGCCTGGCGTACCCAACAATCCCTTCCCTTGTGTGTTGTTTGGGCACACCAGCCACATGGACCGGTTTTTTTGTTCCTCTCTCTCTCTCTTTTCTGGTGCCTCAAGTGGTGCATAGTCGGTTTTCCACCAAGTTCCAGAGACTCTTTCTCAGCAGTTTCCATAGCTACAGCCACTTCAACAGCTTACTTGAGTGTAAGGGTAGTAATGGAAAGTAGCTTCTTCCGGGTGTGGTCACTGCCCAGGCCAGTCACAAACTGGTCATGTAGGGCGTCATGTAAGGTCTGTCCAAAATGGCAGTGTCCAGACAGCTTCTTCAGGGCAGCTACAAACTGCATGATAGACCCTCCAGTTCCCTGGCTTGGTTCATGGAACTGGTATCATTCTGCAATCATTGAAGGAATGGGAGAAAAATGTTCTTTCATTGCTGGAGTGATTTGGGGGTACGCCCAATGGTATGTGACATGGGGACAATAGGTCTCATAGCAGGCCATAGGATCTAGGTCCCATCACTGTCAGCAAGGTTGCTACCTTCTTGTCCACCGCAATCGCTTTGCAAGTTGCAAACTGCTCAAAATGTTCAAGATACACCACCCATGATTCACAGTTTTCATCAAATTCCCCAACGCTTCCCACAAAGTTTGCCATTTTCTTTTTCTTCTGTGCACTATGGCTTGCCTGTTACAAATTTTGTGTCCAGTTAGGTATTTTAGTTCCCACTGCCAGGTGCAAGCTCTCAGTTTGGGCCGTATTCTCTCTGTGTTCCCCTGCAGGGTTTGACAAAATGGCTGCTCCCCAGTTGCAGTTCTTTCACCTCTTGGTTAGCTCCTCCTGCTGCAGGGTATTTAACAGGTTTCTTGGTCATACTCAGCAACAGCTGAGGACTGTCTGCTCTCTAGTAAAGATTCCTCCGACTACCTCTTAGCTGTGCAACAAATACTTCAGCACAGACACACAAGGCAAACACTGGGGACGGGAGGAATCAGCTGCTTATTTGTGCTTCATCTAAAGATCTCTGTGGAGCAGGGCTCTGGCACTTGTGGGATGAAGGTCCTCGTCAGACTCAGAGACCAAGAACTGGGTTAAACGCAGCTATCTAAGATGGCTACTTTATTGAGTCTGCAAAACATAGGAGAAAGGGGTAAGGCCCCACCTAACAAAATGGCTGCAGAGCTCCCAGGGTTTCTTTAAAAGGGACAGTATATACATAACAGTTTCCAACGCAGAACACAACTAGTGTCATACAGGGTCCGACCACTGGGTCCATTGAGACCAGCACTGTCTCTGATAGTGGCCAGGCCAATCTCGGTTGCTTGAGAGAAGCACTCAACAGGTCACAACGAGGCGATCTGAAATGGCTACTATTGCCCCTTTCCTGTTGTCCCCCCACCCCCGCTTTTTGGGGTGCACACTCCTACTGGGAACATTTCCCAGGGCTCTGTCTGCCTCCCCTTTAATTTAACTGCTGGAGCAGAGCCCTGGCGATAGGACACAAAAATCACTGTCATTAAACAAATGCAGGAAAAAAACAAACACAAAACGGTTTGCAACTCAAATTACCATGTACTAAATCTGCCAAGTGTTGTATGACTTTGCAGCTCACCTTTGGGATAGCAATAAAATTGGATGACAACCAGTTCTAAAAATAGCCCTTCTCCTACTAAATGTCAAAGCCGCAGCTTGGTATTGCCTAATTTTTCCTCCTGAAATAATCAGTTGCTGCTCTTTAGGAGATATATGTATAGCATATAGACATATGTATGGGTGGCAAGGAGTGAGTAATTAACGTATTTAGGGAAAAGTCATTGGGTGAATTTAATGTTGCCGCTGCAAAAAAGTTCTCCCCCCCACCCCTCTCCAGATACAGTTCTGGAAGATGGAGTTTCAAAACTCTAAACCTTAGAAAAATAGGGAACACAGTGATCTTTGATCCTGATGATCATGAGGTGTTGATAACATAGTTATGGGACCTGGCAGCAGTCCACAGAATGGCTCTTGAGTGGTTCTGCTCTTTCCTGTTGGGGAGGTTTCAGTGAGTAGTGATAGGTGATTGCTCATTGTCCCCCTACCTCTTCCCCTGTGGGTTTCTGCAGGGTTCCATCCTGTCTCCCCTCCCGTTCAATGTGTATCTGAGACCGCTGGATGAGATCATGCGTAGATTTGGAGTGAGGTGCCATCAATAAGCTGATGACCCCCAGTTCTATCTATCTATTTCATCTAATCTATATCCTGCAGTCTTGGTGCTTTGCCTGGCTGCCATTGGGCATTGAATATGGGCGAGTCAAATGAAGCTGAATCAGGGCTGGCCTTAGGGATGGCGGGGGAGAAATGTGGGCTGCCGTCTGCCGCCGCCAGGCCTAGGGGTGCTCCCCAGCTTGGTCTGGGGGCATTCCCCAGGCCTGGGCTCGGGGTCAGGCGGAGGGGGCACTTCCCTTGGCCCATCCATTTTTTGTGAAGGGGCCCCCTTCTGAAAAATGGATGGGCCGAGGGAAGTATCCCCTCTGCCTGTAAAGGGCAGGGCAGGGCAGGCTGCACTTACCTCATCCATCGCTGGTTTGGACCCTGCGCCGGGCCCACTTACCTCGCTCCAGTCCTGACTCCTCCGCCGATGCTGCCTGCCTGTACTGCTGCCTCCCGTCTCCAGTCCGGGTCCGCCGCGCCTCCGCCACCACAAGTGCTGCTCTGCACGCTCCCTCCCTGCGCCAGCCCACCAGGAAGTTGCACAAAGCATAAAGCTGCTCTAGTGCGATGGGAAGAAACGTTTCTCGTAGAAAAGTTTCCTTCCAGGCCCTAAAGGCAGAATTCTTGTCAGTCCTTTCAGCTGACTGATTGTTTCCATCTCCTATCAGAAACAAAAGTTAAAACTATCAGCTTGAACAGTCATTAAAACACACCAATTAACACAGTAGCCTTTAAAATGAAAACATGTGAGAAAAGAGCAATTAAGAGTAAATTAAGGGCCCCACTGGGGAGAAGGTGTGAACTAATGTAAAGGACTTTCCCAACATCAAACATTTGACCAAATAAGGGCAAGTGGGTTTTTAAATGTGAATTGATAATGGGGACTTTCCACGCCTTGGGACATGGGAGATAAGAAGAGCTGGAATTTGCAAAAAGCAAATTCCTGTGAGGGAAGGGAAGGGGGGACGTGTGGGAGGAAGAACCACCAGTGTGGGTGAGTGGGGCCCTGCGGCCATGTCCCCTCCCCAAAAACAGACCGAGGCCACACAGACCAGCCAGTTAGGGTGGCAGGCAGGGCCCCGTGTACCGCAGGGATTATTTTTTTTTAAACTGGTCCAACGTGGGGCCCCCACAAGGGCAGGGCCCGGGGCAGCCGCCCCACATTAAGGTCAGCCCTGAGCTGAATATCCAGACAAGACTGAAGTAATAATAGATGGATGATGACCCTGAGACCTTGTGGGTAGGGTGGCCAGATATGCAAATTTTTAGAGTATACATATAAGAAATACAGGTTGCAGAGCTGCATTGGCACCAATGCAGCCCTGCAACCTGTATTTCTCATAAGTGTTCTCTAAAATTTGCATATCCAGCCACCCTAGCTGTTGGAGTTGGGACACCCAGTATTGACTGGGGAACAGCCTCCCCTTATTACTCAGGATCGTAACTTTTAGATGCTCCTGAATCCTGAGCTGCATCTGAAACATCTCAGTAAATACTTTCAGGATTGCAGCCTACATTTTTGCCTTCAACCTATGATTCTAGAGTTGAAACCAAGTTCAATTCATCTTTCAAAAAGCTTTCCTATATAATTGTATTGGTGAAAACCTCACTGATCTAAGAAGCCTTGATTTAATTGAAGTCAATTTACAAGTAAAAGTTGGGATTTGTATCATTTGGAGCATGATTCTTTAGAAGAATATAGCACATCAATTTGCAGTTAGCACGTGAATGAATTCCAATTAAGTGAATGAGACTTGAATGGCTTGCTGCTAATTGTGAGTGCACATGCTCTACTGGCAGAGGACTGTGCCATTATAAAGTAGGCAAATAGTCTCCATTCACAAACTAACAATGCAAAAAGGTGCAAATATTCCCAAAGAGGCAAAGTTAAATTTGTGCAGTGCAGAGTTAAAAGCTATTAGAGGAGAACTCCCAGGGTGGTAAATTGGTGGTGTATTTTTCAGTTTAATGCTCCCTTTCCAGAGTTATGTGGAAAGACCTTTCTTGTATATTTCAGCTTCCATGGCACTACACACAAATATTTTCAGGATTAGAATCATCTCTATTTTTCTAAGGTGTAGCGTTTTGAAACCCCATCTTCCAGAACTATATCTTGAAGGGAGAAAAAAGAATTGCTGTGCAGCAGCAACATTAAATAAATAGTCACTCAATTATTTCCTCCCCTAAATACATGAATACAGGCCCTTTTTAACGTGGAGTGTGTGTGTCCATGTGTGCCGCAGTCCGTGTGCGCTGGGGTGGGTGGGGTGTAGGCCCTTTTCACGCAGACACTCTAACGCTGATAAAATGGGTGTTACATTTTATTATACATGTTGCAGGGCACCCATGGAGAACACCTGCATCCCTGCAACATGTATAATAAAATGTAACACACATTTTTATCAGTTTTAGCATGTGTGAAAAGGGCCATAGATGGATGCATACCCATCCCTACACACAGAGGCATGTCCATTTTCACCCGTGTGTGGGGATGCAGGGGTGCGCACACCCATCCCTGCAGGATTTACCCAGGTGTTCATGCGTGGGTGTCGCCCATGTAAAAAGGGCCAGTGTTTCATCCTGAAGATCACTGCATGGCCACGTCACCTTTGAATTACAGGTGCAGTGCAAAAAGAACAAGTGATTTTACAAACTACAAAGAAAGGAACTCTTTGTTTTCTACCGCTAAATATCATGGAGTCTTCTCTCAGCAACAGAGGAGCAAAATTGCTTTTTGTACTCTGTCATTGTAGTAAGCACAGGCATTGCCTCTAGCGGATTGCCAAGGTAGTTTTTCCAATTTATGTCTTATAATTAAAAATGACTGGAATTTGCCTAGTTGTTTGCATCTTGAAAGGCTTTTTATTGGGTGGCAGAGAATAAAGGATTATCAAGAAGCAAGGAAAGTGGCATAGGTTTCACATAACACTCAGAATGTGGGCATATACCTACTCACTCTAAGGCCCTTTTGTCACACGATGGGCCCACGCAGATGTGCTGCGTGGGCATCGCCCATGTGACTGCCGCAGCAGGTGGGTGGGTGTACGTGTGTTCTCACGCGATAGACCCGTCTCCACCTATATCCCACCCACGGAGCAATTGGTTAGAACGGTGATCGCTCTGTGCGTGGAAGTGGGTGTGTGCCCGTGTATGCCACCCCCTCACCGGCGTGCACACCCGTCCCCCCCTGCACCGTGGCCCATTTAAAAAGGTCCTAAAAGAGTGATTACCCACCCCGTATTCACTGGTTAACCATTGCTTACCATTGGGGCTTTCACACAAGCACAGTGGGTGCTTGTCTGAAAACACCCAATGACCCCTTTGTACACCATACTGGGATCATTTTATCCAAACTTTATACAATGCAGACATTTTACAAATGGAACACCAGGGCTGTTCCAACTGTCCTCCTCAAACTGTTAAGCAAGAACCTGATTCTGATCTCTTGCACATTTTAAACCTCTTTATTGTCACAGATGTGAGAACCAGAACACAAGGTTTCTGCATGAATGTGTCACGTGCAATTGTGGTGAATGGATATAAGCTGTTCATGGGATGGACATAAATAGGTTGGGGAACCTCAGGCCAAATGTGGGCATGGTTAGTTTTTAATTGGGCTTTTTTCATTTCCTGGATCTGGCCCTAATTCCCAAGCACTGAAGACTGATCTCAGGGTAAGGGAGCAAACATGAGGGCATAAACACAAGGACAGATCCATGCCACAGACCAGAGGTCAGCAAATGGCGGCTCAGGAACTGTATGTGGCTCTTGGGTGCCCATACTGCAGCCCTTGCCAGAAGAGGCTGCCTGCCTGGGCATGCTGCTTTCTTAGGAGCAAGAGAAGCTGAGCCACTAAATCCACTGCTGCTGCTGGAGCCTCCTGGGGGCCATAGGATCAGGGACAGTGTGCCCTGAGCCGCTATTGCAACTGTCTTGAACCCACCAGACTTCATGGGCGCCAGAGCGGGGCGTGATGCCTATGCTGCCTTAGCCCCAGGAATGGAGGAAGCCACCAAGATCAATGCAATATGTCTTGTGGCTCTCTGTGATATGAACATTTTGGTATGAGACCCTTGGGTTTGGGAATTTTGTCCACCCTACCCCTTCTTGAGTGCACTTCTTAAGATTCCCACCCCCAACTTCTGTGCAACTCTTAGAGCTTGTACTAATTTTCAAAGTGGCCTTGTGGGAGGGAAAAAGTTCCCCACGCCTGAGTTATGGTATTACTAGTAGGTAATTATCCTGCAAGGATCTACAGTACTGCCTGAGAGTGCCTATATGTCACCCTATAGAAATCAATTGGCCCACTTGCTCATAAATACTTGCAGTAGTCCAGGGCCACATTCAATCCAGCATTCCTAAAACTCTGGGCCCCTCAAAGTACAATGCTAATTTAGGGGACTGTTCACTGAGGTCAGTGAGATTACTCATCCAGCAAGCTTTGCACCTTAAATGTTGAGCCGTGATCCTGTAAACACTTACATAATTTCACTGACTTTAGGGCAGGGGTGAACTGGAAAACCTCAGGGCTGAGGGACAAATATGGTTCATGGTGTTGATGTTTGGCCCCTATATTCAGTTTCTATCCCCCCCCCCATCACTCTCAGCACTGAAAGAGTGAACTGGGGAAGGGAAAAGAGATGAAGGCATGCACACAAAGATATGGAATGGATCCATGGTCTGAATCCTCTTCTTCTACTTATGCACATTTTTAAGGAACACTTATGAAAAATACATGTTGCAGGGCCTGCCTTGGCACCGAGGTGCCAGTGCAGGCCCTGCCACATGCATTAAGTGTTCCTTAAAAATGTGCATAGCTGGCAACCCTACTTCCACCCAGAGCAACCCCCCCCCCTTATCTTAAGCACCCCTAACTTCTAGGTGGCCCTTGGACCTACTGATTTTCAAAGTGGTCCCTAGGAAGGAAAAGCTGCTCCACCCCTCTTTTAGGATCTGGCCTTTGGCGAATTTGGGCTATCATTTCTGAGGCTTGTGACAAATCCAGTTTGAAATAGCAGGAGAGTGCATCAGAGAACCTCCCACATAATGAATAGAAACACAGGGGTGTGGGACTAAATGCCAAACAATACCAACTGGATAGCTCTTTTTGGGGGGGGGGGGATTGTAGTTTCCATCAGGGGCTGGAGCCAGTGGGGGTGTCTCTCTCTCCAGCCCCCCAATCTGAGGATGACTGCACTTGTTAATCACCTTTGCTAGCTTGAGGGCTTTGTGGCTAGGGGGGGGAGTCAGTGCCATGCAAAAAACCCCAAGTGGGTTAGCGAATGAGGAGAGCCCTTTCCCTCTTCTAGAGCCTCCTCCCCACTGCAGGCTCAGGCAGCACCAGAGCTGGCCCCTCCTCTCTCAGCTGAGCCTGCTCTGGAGGCTGCGGCCGCCATCTTTGTTGATGTGTCAGCTCTCAGTTGCTCTGAGGAGTTGCCTGCAGCAGCAGGAGGCAGGGAGAGCCTCTCCCATTCACCATGGGGGAGCTGCTGTGCCTGTTACCCTGGCTAGTCCCACCGCTCTAACAGTCTGGTAAGAGACCCCTGGCTGGGGAGGGGTTTTCCCAGTCAGAACCTGGTGGCTTTATTCATACTAAATGGGATTAAGGGGGGGATGGGGGATGTGTGTGTGTGTGGAGATTGTTGCAAGGGACGCAGGGAGGGCTGGATCAGGGGGATTTCTCCCAGCTGCTTCCTTAGATCAGCTCTTTAGGTAGAGGGTTAATCCCAGTGTATTGAATGCTGCTTAAATGTCTTTCCTCTTCCAGCTTTCTCTCAGGAAGTGCAAACTCTGGGGAATTCCTAGGGTGGGCAGGGTAACCAGTTGGCATAAGAAGATTTTAGTATTTTCTACAGACCCTTTTGTCTAAGGATCCACGAGCACCTTAGGAATTAGGTCTTAATCCTCCCCCCCCCCCCCAACCTTGACATAGTATCTCAATTTTCCAGGAAGTAAACAAAGAGAAATTGACTACCCCACACCATAATTGAGGAGTAGAACCCAGTCCCTGCTAGCCAGCATTCTAGAGATGCCCCTGGGAGGAAGCTAGGGACACTGCAAATCCGGCTTTCGGTGTAGCTAGCTGCAGTTTAAATACTTTTTAAAATTAATAATAATTCCTTCTCCGGCACATACATTTCCTTCCCCAGGATGGTTCACCCCTGAATTCTGATCCTCAAGGCAGTGTCTCTTAAAGGTGCATTTGGAAGCCCCATGCAATTGCAAAACTTGCCCTGCATTTAACTGTTGATTTTTAGTAAACGTGCAAGAAAATATGAACCGTGGTTCGTCTCTGCTGTGGAAAGGGTATGGTGCATTTAAGATCTATTTAGAGCTTTGGGGTCTTGCCTTTTTTTGTGATCTGTTTCGATGAATGTGTTGTAAGGGAATCTGTCTACAGGTGGCTGCTGTTAATTTGCCAATTTGTAGTGTCTCCAAGGAGGGATGGGTGAGGGAGGGAAGGAGTACACTGAAATCAAGCCCAGGGGGTTAAAGTCCGGACAAGACAGCTTTGTATTACTTCCTCGTTCCTTATCTTTACTGTATACAGCTCTGGTTCTGTTGCACAAGAATTCGTATTCCACTTGTTTTCTCAATGAACAAATGTTAATTTTTATTGTACTGCCCTGAAGCGTAGAGTAAAAAAAAAAAAAACCTTCTAACGCTGTTTTTCTGTTCATCGTATTACATGTTGTCTGTCTCTGTGGTTAAACTACAGGATATGGGCTAGCTAAAAGAAAGGGTTTGGTCTTGTACTGTAGGGTTCAATAGTGTTTTGAACTGGCAGCCTTAAGGACTGTTTTTGTCGCCAAGCCTTGAAAACGCATCTCTGGTGTATCCTAAATCAGGGGATATCATGAGCGAGACACAGAAAACGATGGCAGTGTACCTCCTTAAAATTCACAGTGACCACAGTGGGATTTTATGCTGGTTTAGAGGTCTGTTTGGGCAGGACTGAGGGGTATATATGCAAGTAAATAGGCCCTGATTCAGAAAACACTTATGTGTATAGCCCTTTTCACACAGACACGCTGAACACTGATAAAATGAGTGTTACATTTTATTATACATGTTGCAGGGTACCCTAAAATGTAACACCCATTTTATTAGTGTTCTAGTGTCTGAAAAGGGCCTATGTTTAACTTTACTACCCTGAGCAGTTCCATTGCAAATGACGGTAGTGAATTTAAGTGTATGTACACCTATAGAATTGGAGCTTTACAGCTCATGCTTGAGCATGTACCTGCCAAGTGCTCTAAAGATTGTGCTGCTAGTGTGTTTTTATTAACACTGTGGCCTTATTTATTTTTCTGATGCCTTACTTGCTTTTTTGCTTCTGGAAAAATTATCCTGATGAAAATGAAGAGTGGTTATCAATGTAACGCAGGAGCGGGGAACCTTTTTCCCTCTCGGGGGCCACTTTGAAAATTAATACACGTTCCGCGGGCCGCAGAGAAGTTGTGGCAATGGTGCTTAAAGTGATGCGCTCAAGGAAAGGAGGGCCCCGATCCTGGCCCTGTGCCATGAATCTGCCCCCTATCCTTGTATATGCGTCCTCATCTCTGCTCCCTTACCCTGAGCTCAGTTTTTCAGTGATTAGAGCTAGCAACTGGATGGCTCCAAGGGCCAGATCCAGGAACTGGAAGGGGGCAACATAAAAACTTGCTGCCGACCACATTTCGCCGGCGGTTTCCCACCTCCGAGGTAATGCTAATAACATCGGACTCTGCAAAACTTCTAGCGTTCTTTGCATTCTAAAAAAGCAACAACCTTGCAACAGCTGATTCAACATCATTTTTTATTTTAAATCAGCGTGTTTGTTAATAAGAGAGGTTAATTGTTCCATAATGCTGAAACACAAATTGTAAAGCCCTACTCTTACTCCCTGTAATCCAGATTTGGGCTGTAAAAGTTTGATCTACAAACATCTATTAGTCGGACATGACAGGAGCATAGTGATTTGGAAAATGAATAAGAAGTGGTCTTGGGTAATAACCATGTAATTCGGAGTCTCCTCACTAAATTTTGTATTTATTTTTTTTTAACAGTCACATGATTTTGCTTTGTTTTGTTTTACTTTAAAAAAAAAAAAAA
>QEPC01003796.1:4427526-4465577 GCA_003113815.1 Sphenodon punctatus | reverse complement strand
TTATTGATGTATTTTATATTTATATTTTAAGTAATTTTAATTGTTTTTATTACTGTTGTTAGCCGCCCCGAGCTGCATTGCAGGAGGGGGCGGGATATAAATTTGTAAAATAAATAAATATATATACAAAAACAAATATCAAGGAAAACGCAATTCTAAGTCCTGTGAGCATGTGCCTTTTTTTCTTTAAGATTATTTTGAGCCTGCTGTCAATCCTCTAACATACTTGTAAAGATGACTTTGCTTTCTTTAAAGCTTGCATTTAATTTGTTTATTTATGTTTACATTTTTACCCCACCTCTCTCACTACAAGCGACTCGGGGCTGCTCACAAAATTATTAATTAAAACACAATATAAATATAAAAATATACTTAAAACTCTAATCATGAGCAAAATGATTGCTCATTTTCCACGAACGGTGAAAACAGACATAACACTAACTCCGCTTTAACACCGCTTTAACATTTCTTAAGCATGTTGCAGGACTGCATAGGGCACCAATACAGCCCTGCTACATGCGTAAGAAATGTTAAAGTGGAGTTAGTGTTATGTCTGTTTTCACCAAATCTAATATTTTTGGTCCCATCCACACTATAGGAAGCAGGTGAAATCTCAATTCCATTGAAGCGAACTGCAAAATTACTTTTGACTTGAGTGGAGTTAGGATTCCACCGGTGTTTGGTCATCTGGTTGCAACACAGCTAGGAACGGGTGTTACCTGGGCAGTTTGTACAGAACTGAGTAATCTTTTTACCTTCTGAGATTATTCAGTCTTCCTTACTCTTCCTACCTTTGTTGATGTAGTGCCCTCCTTAGTTTCCAACATGTTAATGGACCATTTTGCAGCTTTGAAGCAAAGCCTTGTAGCATGTTTTGGAAATTCCTTTTAAAAAACGCATTTTGGTTCCGTGTCTGCTTTCAAAATCAAACCATGCCTTAGCCATGTCGGGGCACCCCTGTGTCATACAGTTCAGAGTGATATTGTAATTCTTATAGTAATTGTCTCTTAAACAAATTTAGAACAGGAAAACCCCTGGTGGGCTGTGCAGGTCTTTTCCAGACAGTCATTGGCAAGGCTGTAAAAAGCCACTTGCCAGCTGGCCAAAAGCAAGTCAAATTTGGGAGCTGGTGAAAGAGGTTTTTTTTTAGTCTCAACTGCAGGGATGAACCTAAGCTTCAAGCCTGGGGGAGTGAGCATTGTGGGAGAGTGGAGGTTGGGGGAATCTTGCAATTTCCCCACCCATCATCCGATGGTTGGCAGGGAGGAAAGCCTTAAATGCAGTACTAATATAAGCCCAGTTGTTCCGATTCAGCACTGCAGGTGAGAAGGAGTTCTCTTGGCTGACAATCTGACAGGAGGGCGGGAAAAGAGCTCTGGGGCTGAAACTCAGCACTGCAGATAAGTGGAGACTTCTTGCCTTTTCCCCATCAGATAGTCAGTAGGAAGTACGAGAGCCTTGCATGCAGCATTGTCTCAGCCCAGGTACTTTGGTTCAATGCTGCATGGAGGGTATGGCTGAAATGAGAATGAAAAGAATTATCACGAGGAAACTCAGGAACAGGAGAACCAGGCTTGAGATCTCTCTGGGACCTTGATACTTGGTTCAAGTTCTCAGTGAGATTTTGAGCCTGACTTCTTCCCTCTCCTAGAACATCTGTTCGGGGAGGGGGAGAGGGGAGGAGTGCACTGACCTGGCTTTGCAAGGGGTCGCCCTGGCCTGGAGAGCTGGGACCCCCCCTGTCCTCCTTGCAAAGCCCTCAAGCGACTGCCTGGTCAGTTTCAGGCTGAAACTGACTAGGCAGCTGCTTGTGGCTTTGCAAGGGGCCCCTCGCTAATGCTGAGTAGCCCTTTGCAAAGCTGACTTCCCGGGAGGCTACCCTGGCAGAGGAGGGCAGCCCCTTGGGAAGCAACCAAGCCCCTTTGCAAAGCCATGTGCTGCGGGAGAGAATTGATCCCTGCTCTCCCCCCCCCCCCCCAACGGGTTTGAAGATATTTCAGTCTTCGGACCCTGGTTCCCCTCTTTTCCTGCCAGGGCAACACCTCGGGAAGTGCCCAAGCCTCTTTGCAAAGGGAAGTGCCCAAGCGTGTGGCAGCTTGCAAATCTGCGCATGGGGGGAGAGAGTGGATCCTTGCTCTCTCTCTCTGTCCCTGTGCATGGCTTTGCAAAGGTGCTTGCGTAATTCCTGGAGTACTGCCCTGGCAATGGAAGGGGGGGGGGCACATCCCCCTCCCCCTCTGCCAGGGCACCACCTCGGGAAGTGTCCAAGCCCCTGCGGGGGAGGGCTTTCTCACTTTTCATGGCGAGAATCCAGGCAGTTTCTTGACTTGTTCTCATGCTCAAGAATGAACTGAGATCCCTGGTTCTCACCAAGAAAAGTGAGACTTGAGTTTCAGCATTGCAGGGCAGTCCTCTTCTAATTTCAGCTGATTGGGGGAAGAGGAGAACCCCTCCCCTGGAGCTTCCTGACCTTCTCTTGACTTTCCTAGATTGGAAGCCCCTTGGGGTAGGAATCTGTCTCCAACTACTGATTATACAGCACCAGGTACATTGCCTGTGCTATATAAATAAATTAAATAATAATACTTTTAAAATACTGTGAACCCTAGTGCTCATAGAGTACAAATTCAGGGTTTCGTCAACAATTAGGAATGGCTTACTTTGACATTTCACCTGTATATTAATTATCCATGGATTTGCCACTTAGTTGACTTATTCAGCATGTTGAGGCATCCTGGTTACACATTGAACTTGCACTGCAGTTGGAACATATCCAGGCTGAGTGGTCAAACCCTAAGCATGTTGAAGTTCATCTTGGAGCTGAGTTGCGATTGTATCCATGGCCAAAGAGCAGGTCTTATCACAATATGGTGATACTTACGAGATGCAGGAGATGGGGAGAAGCAAGTCTCAAAGGAATGAATGCACAGAAGCGGAGGCTGGAACACAGCTAGGGAAAAAGCCACTGTTAAAGACGGCGCATCCCCTTTTAGCTCTGGTGATGCAAGATATGGAACCTTTCACTGTAGCACTCTGATGAAGTTGTGCAAGCCATCTTTTTATATAATAGGATTTTGAAAACCAAGGAAACAAAATAATCATGAATAAAACCAAAGATGCTCACCTTGGAAAAAGAAAGGGTGTTTAGTGAAAGCTGCTGCGCCTTCCTAGTCTAGCTTGATGCGTTTAGACCTTGTCCTCACTGGGGCAGAGAGCTGGCAGGTTAGAACAGAGTTGGGGCCTGACTTCATAGCGGATTGTACTATTCTTCTTTTTAAAGTGGATTGACCATGCTAAGGCACCTGTTAACTCTCCCTGTGTCAATGAGTCCAAACTGTCAAGGGTAAGCAGTTGTCCTGAAGGGAGCTAGGTGCTTGCCAGCTGTGGCCCTTCTCATCTCCTTGCCCCCTGCCCCTTCCAAGAATACCCTCTGTGTCAGAGTCTGAGAACCAGGTCTACACTAGCAAACTTAAGAAGCTGCTGTCTTCATCTTGCTCTAGCTTTTAAACTTAATTGCAACATGTTACATAGCTAAAGTACATTCAAAGCTTTCCTTATATTATTCTTCTGTGTGAGAATTAGGACACCCTTCTTCTCTTGAAGTTGTTGGCCCGTAGACTTTAATGGAGGAGAATGCACCCTTAGGGCACGATCCACCCCTCACCCCTGGTGATATCCATGGGAGTTGAGCCATTGACTTCAATGGCTGGAGCTTGTGCCCTTCATGTAGCTGCGATAAGGCTGTTGATGCAGTTAGAGATGGGTGGTTCAGAAGATTTGCAAATGAGTTGGCAGGTGTCCTTGAGACAACCTCTGTATCAATGTCTTCACAGTAGAGCTTGGAAGCCCCCTGTTAAAGAGAGAGTGAGACTATTCTTAGTTCTCAGACCTGGGTGCTTTAGGTGGGTCTGCAATCAGTGTTGTGCATTAGTAGATTAGTGTACATTATTGCCTGTCACATTAGTACATAGTTAGGTTCATGCAGCATCGCCAACTATTAACGTTTTTGATTAAAGTGATTGCTTTGATGTGCTTTTTCAAGATGTCCAACCACATTCTCACGATAAACATTTGCCCTTCTTCAGAATCCCTGCTGCCTTCTGATTAGATCAGCCCCAGCGCCACCACACGTTTTGTTTGGTCTGTGGTTTGCTTTTAAGACGAGGAGAAAAAAAAAATCTCCAGTAAGGTCAAGGTATTTCCTTTTGGCAGAGCTATGAGGTGATACTTGGTGGCTAGACCACCAGGGAGTTATATTTTTTTAAAGAGATAAGACAGCTGTGATATAGGTATTTGCTAATCATTCATCTCGTCTTTGAACTAAATCAACGTTGGAGCTGCTGATAACCTAAAGAGAGGAGAGAAGACCTATCCGGGAGGCCACCTAGGTGTAGAATTTATGGATGGGATAAACTTCCTTGTGTCTGCAGTGGCCTTGTTATTTCAGACTTGGGAAGCTGGTTTGGAGAGAGAAGCATAAACTGTCCTTGACTCATGGCGTAATCCTTCTGTCATTAAAATCAACCGGAGCTGAACCCTTCAGTGGGTGGAGGAGTGAACCCCCTGCCCTCCAGTTTGCTTCTGTCATCCATAACTCTAGTGCTGTCTTGTGCCTGTTACCAAAGCAATGTCTGTATATGTTGCTTAATGTTTATAAAGCTAGCCCTTCTTCTTCTGGACTCTGTCATTGCTCTTCCCTGGGAACTCCAGATTTCTCCATATATAGACCCTTGTGATTATGTTTAGATTTATTTTAGTCTGATTTTTATTATGATTCATTATGATTAATCTTGATTTTACTTGTGTTATTAGGGTGTGTTAACTAACTGGTTTACCCCATGATAAACTGCAACCAGGGGTCAAGCTCTGCCGAAGTAATCCCCAGAAAGAGCAAGGAATTACTATTATTATTTAGTGAAAGGGGGCAAGGCTTTGGATATGGCCAGTCTGTTGTGGGTACAATGGTAATATGTTTGGTTTTTTGGTACTATACCAAATATACTCCTCCTGGTCGTTGTATTAGTGAATAAGAGCTTTATACTTTTATGTTGTATCGATATGTTTATCACATGGAGATGTGTTTGTATTTTATGTTTGTTTGGCCTATGGCCGTAAATAAATACTACTACTACTACTACTATATATGCAGAAGCTTCAGACAAGAATGCCTTCCAACATTTTGATCACATAAGAGTCGTGCTCGCCTCAACGACTCTGTTGGCTCCATATTTATTTTGGGATCTGTTTCAAAATTGCCTTGATTACCATGGATTTGATGTAGCTGACTTCATGGAGCTTTCTTTCTCTCCTTCTTTTGCTATCCTCTTTGCTCATATAGCCCTGACCTCTTCTGTCTTGTCCAGCTGCTCCATGCCAACAATGGTCTATATGAAGATGCTCCTCTATCACACTTCCCTACGGAACAGTCTTTCTTTCTACCTGATTCTTCATTTCTTTTCAGATCTCCACTGAAAACAAATATTCTCTTGCTTGCCTAAGCCACTTAACTTCTCTCCCCTGCTATTTATTGGTGTTCAGTTCTGTAAAGTGTTTTGAGAAGCAATTTTCATGAAAGGCACCCTTACCTTTGCAAAATAAAAGCTGTGTTGTGTTAGCTATGAAATGGGAAGCAGGAAAACTGGTCTTCCTTAGCTGTACAATAAATGAAAGACAGCAAAGCAAGCTACCCTGTTTTTAAAACAAACAAAAAAAGAACCGGAACAGGTAGAACCAGTGAAGTACAAAGATCTGTCAGATCCTTTCACATCTGTTCAGCTGCAAACATTGAGACTGGGAGGATAAGAGAACCATTTCTTAGTCCAAGCTCTGCACATTTTGTTCTGCTTCTATTGTGTAAAATTTAGGCTCTGAGTGTTTTTACGTGAGACACCCCCACGCATAGACATTCACTGTCCACATGGAGGATGTCTCATTCGAATATGGTGCGTGGAGGTGCATACTCACGTGACCCATACACCACCCACCTGGTCCACTCATGGGGCACTCTGGGGAAAAAACAGAGCGCGGCGGTGCATGGACATGTGGCCATGAATGGGGCCACTAGTGTAAAGTGTCCCCCCCCCCCCCATGCAGCACCCATGTGCTCGCCCCATGTAATGACCACGGACACCCCCTCCCCCCATCTCGTGTAAAAACATCCTCCGATTTTCAATGTGCTGAACTAACACATGCCTGGGAGCCCTGGGCTGCAGTATTTGTATTTGGGGGTGGGTACATGGGTGGTTTTGGGGGTAGGGTTGTGAGGGAGGTTTGGGTGTGGGAAATTGGGGAGATGGTATTGTGTAGTTTTGATTGGGGGGGGAGGTTATGGGAAGGTTGAGGGGTTTTAAGGCTATGTTTTTGTACAAGCTTTTATATTTTTATCGTTGTGAGTTGCCCTGAAATTTAAATAAAAATGTGTTGTCAGGAATTCTGATGTCATGACGTACGATAGCTAATATATGAATACAGCACTTGACTGTTACACCCCAAGATACTGTTTACAGTCTATTTGTATAATCAGTAGCGACCGTAGATTTTGAAACAGATGGTTGCAAATTAAACCCTGATTTTTGCAACATCATTCACGTATATACAATTTGAAGGAATACTGGCTGAAGAGCAGGCGGGATTTAGAAGTGGTAGATCTACTATTAGCCAGGCTTTGATCCTGGACCATCTCCTTGATAAATATAAAAGACGGAAAAGGAAGGTTTATGCTGCTGTCATTGACCTCTCAGTGGCATTCGACCTTATTTGTCGGGAAAGATTGTGGGAAGAATTAAATAGACTGAACATGGATAGACGCTTGCTGGACTTGATTAGGGCATTATATTCTCATACTACTCTGAGAGTAAGATTGCATCATAATGGGGGTCTATCAGCGGCGGTTCCAACATGGCGTATGCCAAGGCTGCCTCTTGGCGCCAGTACTGCTTAATATTTATATAAACACGTTGGTCTCTACTTTAAATGACCCTGGGAAATACCACCCTCCCAAACTAGGAACTAGACGTTTGTTTATGCTGCTTTATGCAGGTGACACTGTCATATTGTCCCTTAGTAAACCAGGGCTAGAGAGAGCACTTGAAGCCTTTGAGCTGAAATGTCAAGAGCTAGAATTCGCAATTAATTATAGCAAACCAAAATTATGGTGTTTGAGAATAAATACCAAAAATTGAAATGAGTGTTGGGGAAACAAAAGCTGGAGCAGGTCCAGGTATTTAAATATCTAGGTATTCTTTTTTCTTATAATGGATCTTGGAAGGCACATCTGAGTGCAATAAAACATAAATTAAGGATAGAACTATCAGCAGTATATCGGTTTTATATGCAATATGGCCAACATAACATTCTGGCAATTAAGCGTATGATAGAAATGAAGGTTCTGACAGGTGTGCTATATGGAGCCCCAGTTTGGGGCCCGGGGATACAAAAGTGGGCAAAGTTAGATGCTGATGTGAATAGGACGTGGAAAGGAGTCTTGGCAGTACCTCGGTCTACAAAAACAGCACTGATTAACTTGGAAATAGGAAGTCTCTCAATCGATGCCACAGTAGTACTTCGAGCCGTGTCCTTTTGGGCAAAGTTTAGAGAGACCCCAGAGACCTCCCTAGCTCAATTGGCATGGCGGGAAAAGCTCTTGGACAATGTAAGAGGAAGCAATAGAGGGTAGACAGGTATTAAGGCTTTCCTTGGGAATCTGGGTTTTCAGAAATGTACTTCCATGACAAACCAAGTAAAGGGGTGATTAGGATGTTAAACTTAAGGATAAATGACATTGATAGACAGAATTTGAGAGCTGCTGTTGTTAATACAAAGACTTGCCCCTACTATAAATATTTGATACTCCGATCTGGAGGTGCTTCATATCTTAATCAATTATCTGATCCAAGGATCAGGGCTGCATTTACTAATCTCCGCTTTCATTCCATGCGGACGGCGGTACTGGAGGGGAGATACAAATCCATTCCCTATCTTAAGCGCATCTGTCTATGTGGAACCGAAGTGGAGGACCTGATACACTATTTGTTTAAGTGTCTTTTATACGCGATTCACCTAATCCCGGTAACCACATCCCTCGGTTAATGCTTCCCCTAAGGGGGTGACTATAATTAAGCTTCTTGCTCTTTGGAAATTACCAGATATTGTTATTACTGCCTAGTAGGCCTTTTTGTTTCCTAGCCCATGACCTTTTCCCCAAGCATCCTTCTAACTAATGAACATTGTCATCTAATGGTAGATCTAATAACCACTCAGCTATATTCATATCTATGCCTGTATTAGCCATGTAACTGTACCCATGTTTACTTACTCCTCCCCTAGTCATTTGATTATCAATGAATATTTATTTTAATACGATCCGATAGGATCCGTGTGTTGAAGACGGAACCTTGTTAGATACGTGACCTGATAAATCTGGTATACGTTAAAGTAGATATTATTAGCGGATTTTTGAACTATTTTTACATTTTTATATTTGATTTAATTATTTGTTGATAAGGCCGCGTACCATTGGTGATGGCCATGTGGCTAACCATAATAAACTTAAATTAAGAACTCAGTATATACAATTTCAGAATGTTTTGTTAAATGATACATTCTTTTCTTTAGTACCACCATGATGAAAACTCCTCCAATGATTCACTCGAGTGTTGACAGAGCCTCACAGTGGGTGGTGATGTAGATTTGGTCCTTATTTTTCTGTACTTTGTAAGAACAATAGATTGAGGTAGTAATGGTGTGGGAGCTTCGTCTATGAGTTCTCTTGCTCCCCTCCATCCTGAATGGTATTTGCAGGCAGTATTGCTATGTTGCGTGGAGTAAACGTTGGGGTGTTAACAAACAGCACGATAACCAGGGCATGAAATGTGCAGGCGCCCGGCAACTGTTGGGGCCCAGAAAACTGAGGCTGCCGACTGGTTCAGGGGTGTAGTGGGGCAAGAATGGTTTAATATCTGGAAAAAGTCTGGCGACTGAATTTTTTTTTTTGGCTCCCGGACTTCAGTCTGAAATTTCATACCCTGACGATAACCGTGCTGGAGTAAACTTGTGTGTATGTTGCTCACATCCTAAAATATTATTTATTTTTTATTATTTTATTTTGAAATATGTGTCAAACTTAATAAACAGCCAGCTGTTTGTGTGGTGGCATTTTTTCCCCACCGCCACTCACCACCTTCTCCTCCCGTGTGGGTATCTCATCTTGCATTTCGTGCAGTGCATTGTGTCTTTGTTTGCAGTGCCCCCTAGGAAGATGTAGCTCAGCTATTCCTGGAATTTCTGGACCAGTGTCATACCAGTGTTCGCTATTCCCACCCACTCTGTCATGTGCAACCAATGATGCTACTAGCTTAAGAGTGATGCATTTTTATTCAGGCATCCTGCCAAAGGAAAAAAAAAATTAACATCACACATAGCAGGGTGGGGTATGCCGGGCCGTGGCTCAAGTGATAATCGCACATTTTGCATGTATGAGGTCCCACGTTCAATCCCCGGTATCTCTGATTCAGGATCTCTGGTAGCACGCCTGGGTGACGCCTCTGCCGGGGATTCTGGAGACCCAAATTTGAAATCCTGCTGTCGTGTCAGGTTGTGACAATACTGGGCTTAGATGGACTATTGGTTTGACTCGGGCAGCTCCTTGTACATTGTCAACTGTGAGTCTTCGCCTGTGCATACTATTGCCGACGCACCCCTTCCCCCCTGGAGAATGAGAGACAGAGACGTGATGTGGATTATAAATGGCCACACTCTTTAATCAAAAGATCAGTGAAGTTGGTGGGATTGCTCCTAAGCAGTCACGGGTCCAGTATTTTATACCTAAAATTCACAACATTATTAACCAACACAAGTATCTGGCCTGGATATGCCCTCCAATGCCAGTACTCCATTCCAATTCTAAGCATTCCCTTCGAACAGCTCCCTGGCCAAGGCCGAAGGGGAAAACTTGCCTAAGCAGGCACGAGTAAGGAGGATGGTATCATTAAGATTGAGGGCCATGCTTGCCCTTACCCCCGCTTGACACCTCTCCCAGGGGGAATGATCCTGCCGTTGCCATGCCCTGCTTATCAGCAGGTATCGCCCCCCCCCATCTCTTAAGGAGATGACTCTTTCTTCTATGCTATATCTACCTAACAATGAAACCTATTAACCATACTGGACCCCCGCAAGAGTGTGACATAATAAATCAACGCTTAGATGGACTATTGGTTTGACTCGGGCAGCTCCTTGTACATTGTCAACTGTGAGTCTTCACCTGTGCGTACTATTCTCCAGTCCCTGGGATCATGGCTGGCTCAGAGCGCTCCATTTTGCATTGTCTTGGTATTCCCAATTTCAATCCCTCCTACTTCATGAGCTCCAGGCAGCCACCGATACACCATTTAAACCCCCCTCACATTCAGGAGGTACGTGATGAGATCACAGGTGAAGAAAATCCTGTGCTCTCCCAGTGCAGGCTGAATCTTGCTGAGGGCCCAAATTTCTCAGTGTAATCCTCTCTTCTTTTGGCCATCCCCCCCCCCCCCCCCCCCAGTGGCCCGGCTGTTGGTTTCCCACTGCCCCTGTGTTGCTGGTTCATTGCGGCAACCCACTTGATGCACTCTGCATTCTCTTGGCTGTAGTTAAAGTTGAGATGAGACAGAAAAGATGGACGGTCCCATCTCCTGCAAGGACTGCCAGACCACGTGGAGCTCCAACATGTCCAAGAGAGTGGTGGTCTTCATCTTCCCAATTATTCATCTCTGCCTGGTTGCCTCTCGGCCAGCTGGGCTCTGCTTGTAATCACGATTGTTTAGCACTAGGCACGCTGTGGGTGCTATGTAAAAAAAAAACAATTGTAAGAGTAATGTACCATATCTCTCTCATATCCTGAACAGGTATGGTCTTGATAATCCGACTTTTCATCTTATCATTCCTGTCTTTATTTTGCATATGGCAGCTACTTTAGAACATCCTTGATTACCTCAGACTATACAAACACCATTATCACCACGATACTTTCTCATTAATTTTACTGATTAACATTTTATTTTGAAAGAAATCCTCACCTTATTGTGCCGAGTTGCCTTGGTTACAATGTCCTGGTATTTCAAGGGGAGTGAGGGATATGACAAAATCACTTGGGCTCAAGGTGACTGTTGCTTTCAGCTTTAGAAATAAATTACCCAGATTTTATTCTGAATAATCTACTTGTCAGGAATTTAGTGGGGGTTTTTTTCTCAGAGAAAGATTGTCTGCCAGTGATGTAAGCTGTTGTGTAGTCAAATCACAGGGGGCGTTATAGGATGTGGTGGGTAAGTGTCTCGACACCAAGATTCAACTTCTATTCTGAGAAGCAACACGGCAGTTATTTGCTTATAGATTTTCTTAGTGTCGCTAAGGTCACTGTTGCCTCCTAGCTTTGTGGTTTCTTTGACATGCAAACTTCATACAGATCAGCATTCAGCATGAGTGTCAGGCAGTATCAGGGCCTAGCACTAGATGTGAAGCAGTAAGAGACAAATGGAGACAACTATATTTTAAAAAGCAAACATAAAAGATGCCCATGTAAGCCGGACTTGAAATCTTTGGGTCTCCATGGGAAAAACATTGTCAACATGGGCCCCTGACGGACTCAAAATCCCAGATGGACTTGTGCCACCTCTGAATGGGATCATGATTTGAATGGATATTTGATGTACTTTGCATTTCTCTGCCTGAGGTTGGGAGAATTATATTTAAGTCTCAAAATGGGATAATGCTGATAGAAATCTTGCTAACCACTGGACAGTGAGCTGCTAATTAATTCTACCACTACCAAAAGACTGTGTACATTGCTGAAGAAGTTAAATCCATGTTTGTGAGGCTGCTGTGGCAGCGTTAGCTATATGGTTGGGTAGCTAAGTAATGGGTTTGCCATGCTAAAGTCCTAGGTTCTCTCTCTTGTTGTGTCTTTGTGTCCCCTTCATGTGAGCTTCTCTATAAAAGGAGTTAAAAGCTCTTCCTTACATTGTTGAGAGGGGCGCTGGTTGAAAGTAAAATGAGTGAGGAATGATAATCTGTCGTCTTGTATCCTGTCACCATAGTCATATATTTCTGTTTCTCCAATACTGGGCACATGATATGGTTGGCCTCTGGCCATGGCAAGGTCCTTTGTGATAAAAGGTTCCTCCAGGAGCCAACAAACCAATAGATGTTCCATTTAGAGCTGAAACGGCTACCCCAAAAAAGGATATACCCACCAAATTTGCGGTACCTGACCTGTTTTGGGTGGATTGGGCATTAAATGGTGCCCATTACCTGAATTCCTGTTACCAGTTTTCTGTTCTGTGCCACTTACTGAGACAGGGAAATGGTTAGTTGGCTACCCATTTTGGTAACCAGGCACCAGTTGGAAGGTTAATTTAAATCAGGGGTATTACCTGCAAATACAAAATGATCTACCCACTTTGGCTCTAATTCCATTGTCTGTGTTTTGCCGCAGTCACAAATATCCAAACCCTGTGGGTAGCTCTGCTTTCTCATGTTGTTCTTTTGACCTTCCAAAAACAATGTAATCTCTTCCAGGTTGGCATGTAGAAAGCAGAGGCAGAAGGAGTAAGATTTAAACTTAAAAAGCTTTGGGAAGTACTGGCCCGCTGTGCACATAACTGGGGAAAAGGTCCACCCCACCTTCCCAATAGATGCTATCTGGGCCAGACCCCAGGATCCTTTGACTGTGACTGTGCCCTACCTATGCAGGCCCTAGCTGATACTGTGCCTTTCCTCCTCCTCCTACAGGGCAGTCTCATTCAGGCTGCTAGACTTGGGGTGTGACTGGGCACTGCACCCTAATCACTACATGTGGGGCTAAACCCTTGCAGCCCTGTTTCTAGCCTGAAGAATCGGGTCAGAGAGTGTGCTGGTAATACTGTTTGGTAATACCAGTGAAATACTATTTGAGTCACAATCAGAGTGCAGCTTAACTTGGATAAACTCTGCATTCCTTCTTAAGAAAAGGAGGTTTCGGTCTAGCTCAGAGGCTTCCCACATTCCTCTGACTCAAGCACACCTACGTTTCAGCAAAACATTTTCTGTGGCACACCTATGCTCCTTGGCTGTATACACCTTGTAGCCTTGCATCAAAGCTGAATGTAAAACATTAAATTACCTTTCCTGCATGCAACCAAATTTCAAAATGAAGTGGCTATTAAATTATCCATTATAACACTAATAACCTCCAGTTCAATGATACTTGACTCTAACAAGCTGCATTTTTAAGGCACATTATCTGACAGCCCACGGAAATGTACTGGTGTGGGGGAACCTCCAGGCTAGCTAAAGTTACTGCCTTTTGAATCTTGTGGCCTACTCATCAGAGGCCCTGAATGCCAAATTACCTGCTGCACTCAGGTACTGGGCATATTGGAAAAAGTAGGCTCCTAATCCAGTTTCTGTTATCTTGCTACCCTTTGTTTAAAATAGAGCGCAGTAAGGCCACTTCCACACATTACCTGAGTGGTGGGGAAACATCCGTGATGGCAATCGTGACTCTGTTCTCATGCTGCAGTTGTGAGTTTTTCCAATTACGCATGCTGTTTGCTCATGGAAATTCAAGTAATTTTGTCTTTGAATAGAATAGCTGGCAGAGCCAGGGAATTATTCCTTTGATTTGGCTAGTAGCTGTGGCTCTTGATACCCTATGCTTTTTAGGGGGAAAGTGCCCCGTCCTGCCCCCTTGTAAGTAGTGACTGGTCATTGAAATCGCTCAGGGTTCAATTCACATGAGCTGTTTCTCTGCTTTCTGAATTATAAGTTGCTGGTGATAACTTGTGTATAAAATGCCATTCTCACACTGCATCCCTTGGGTGCAATTCCGCCCCACAGATTGCCGTGCCTGCTGCTAGTAATCCCATAATGCTGCCTGGTTGCTTTTTGCAGGGTGCATTGTGGGATGTTATGTGCATGAGACAGCTGCAGCCTCGGGGCATGCAGAACACTGCCGTAGACTGGGGTCTCCCCAAACCCTGCCCAGCTCCAAAACCAGCACATCACAAAGAACATAAGTAGTGCTATACTGAGTCAGACCAATGGTCCATCAAGCCCAACATCCTGTCCTCCAACAGCGGCCAATCTTGATCGCATGGAAGCAGAACCAGCAGTCACAATGGGCAATCCATTCCCCATTGTTCACTCCCAGCTCCCGACAGGAAGAAGGTCATCCTGAAAGCTACTGGGTTAATAGCCATAGATAATAGAACTAGAGTCCGTGCTCGCTCTCTGCTTCCATGGGGGCTCTCCTTCCCAACTCCCCGTCCCTCTCCCAGCCCGGTTTTGGGGCATTTTCTTCCCTGTAGGCTGTGGTTCTTGCCACAGGAGCGGTGAGCCGCAGACACTGGAATTGCCAAGCCGTGGCGCTCACTGCAGCTGTCATTGCGTTGACTGAAAGCAGGAAGTGTCCATTACGGTGTTACAAGAAACGTGCAAGGAGGAAAAAACATGATCCAGGTTTGGATTTATGTGGTAACACTTGTGGGTTAATTGTGCATTACACGGGAAGCATCCTGTGACCTAACTTGTTCACACGCTTTAAAAAAAAATCAAAACAAAAAATGGGACAAACAGGAAACTGCACCCCCCCCCCCCCCAATCGTGTGAATATTTTTCCATTTTCAGTATCTTGCTCTTTTATTTCTTAAAGGAATTCATTTTTAAAATATGACTGAACGCATTTTTTGGACCCATTGACGTAAGCTGATGAGCTCTAGTAAAACCAAAGCAGTAAAACTCTGTTTCAGCTCCTTTTGAGCGGGTGCTGCTCCCGTAGAAGTGTCCTAAAGAACCCAAATTCCTTGGGAAAATATCTGAGCCGTAGGGATCTTACCCTAGCACACGTTCTGCAGAACAGAGCTACTCCGCGTACTCTTTCTTTCTTGATTCCTCCTGTTGGTTTTACATTTGCAAGCTGACCGCTCTGAAGAATTAACTGACAGAATTAATACGCTCTCTTATTATCTTCATAGGTCTGCCTTCTGTAATGGATAAGTTTAATTTATTTTGTAGCTCTGCTGTTTAAATGAACATATGTTTAGACTAAGATATATCTGAAAAGCATAAAACAGAATGCAAACTCAGCTGAAAACCTGGCTTCTTTCCCCAGGACACTAGCTTGGGCACGGTTTTAGTTTCCACCCCCTCCCCACTGCAGTAGAAAACCACTAGTGCAGAGTGGGGACAGACTGCTGGTCTTTTAACTTCCCAGTCGTCTAACAAGTAGGTGAGTCTTTCTGTGTGTTCTGCTTTTGCTGGTTCTCCAATGGTTTGCAGACCTACCTTGCCGCCTACCGCTTGTGATTCAAATAGGCAGCGGGATTCTTTCCTGCTTAGCAATGGGCCCGGGAGGAGTAGAGGTGTCATGGTATTGGACTGGCTGGAAATGCGTACTGACTGGCTATTATAGTCTGATCCGGGAAGGGCCAGTGTTGCATAGGGACAAACTAATGAGCCCGACCGCTTAAGAGCCACCGATTGTCCTCCTGGTAAATGGCTCAGTTAGTTAGTTGCTGGAGTCGAGGCCACTAAAATTGAGGGCTAGGAGAAATGGGTACAAAATGGCTTCTCCGCCCATCCAGCAGCAAGAGAGAACAAGAGTGATCTTAGTCGCCAGGATGGGGAGAGAGCATGACCCCTTTCTCCCAGCATGCAGCTCACCTGACTCTGGCTACTAGTTCATTTTACATGCTGTCCTGTGCCATTCAGGTTAAAAATAAACCACCCTTGTTTTAGTCCGCTGGATTGAATGTTCAACTCCTGAGGTTGGCAATACAGAGGGTTACCAGCTATTGCCAAGTGTTTGAAGGGTGCTGCTGAGAGGTGTTTGATTCCATATTCTGTGGTGAATTTCTCCTTGGAGAAGGAATTGACCTTGAGAAAGGGCAGCTTCTAAAAGACGAAGGAGGCGGAGAAGATTGCTAAGCAGCACCTTGCTGTTTGTCAACATGCATTTTGAAAAGGAGCCAGAAATAAAATCGAAGTTGATAAGTAGTGTAAAAGTTTGGTTGTTCAAAACTGGAGGGGTGTCAGAGAAATCTTAACAGGGTATCGGGTCAGAACCCCCCTGTCCCCCCCGCAAGATTTATCTTTCCCATGTATTGCCATACCCATAACGAATAGAAGCTAGAGAAGGGGAAGGAGTAGGGTAGAGAGGGCACGCTGGGAAAGACTAAGCATGCCAGTATAAATTTGCCGATTTAAAGAGGTGGGATATGAACAACAATATAATTCAAGTAGCATGATCAGTGTTGGAATTGTTTTATAATCTTGATCCAATTCACAATTGCAACAATTCTGTGAGGCAGGTCATTATTATTCCCATTTTACAGATGGGGAATTGAGGCTGAGACATGGGGACTTGCCCAAGACCCCGCCCATTGAATTCATGGCTAAGAGAGGATTTGAACCCTGGCCTTCCAGGACCAAGCCCAACATCTTATTCACTAGACTAGTGGTTCTTTGAACCATGTCCCATCTTTTGCTTGTCTGTAGTAGTAAAGGCCTCCCCCCATTCCCTGCCACGCACTCCTCACTTCCTCTGTCCTCTACCCCCTCCTGTCACTTACCTTCTCTTTTCCATTAGATCTCCAACTCTCTATACTCCTTGTTGCCTCATAATTTTGGAGATCCCTCTAGCTCAGCCAGAGTGGAGCTAGGTGTTTGCCACCTATGGGCCCTCCTCACGCCTCCATGACCCAGAATATCATATGCAGCCCACCCCCCTTGGAGAACCTACTCCCTCGGTTTGAGAGCCACTGCACTAGACTACACTGGCTTGCACGCTATAGCTGTTTTGCTTCCCATGAGATTTTTGGAGGTCTTCATGTCCCTAGAGTTTTATGTGGCAGAACTTCCAAAAATGCCTGGGTCCCAGTGCTTTCAGGTGGCTTAATATTTCCTACCTATGCTGTCTTGCATAGAGATTTAGAGAAACAGTGGCTTGAGTTAAAGGCAGCAGATGTGGCCCACGGAAAGTTTAATTTTTATGTGTCCCCTTTCCAGTTCCTGGATTTGGTCCCTGAATCCAGTTCCTACCCCGAGCACTGAAAAACTGAATTCAGGGTGAGGGAGCAGAGATGAGAGCACGCACACAAGGACAGATGCATGATCTGGACCCTCCTTTTCCTGAGTGCACCCCTTAAACGCCAGCCTCTTTGCAACCCTCAGAACTTTGTACTAATTTTCAAAATGGCTCCCAAGAAGGAAAAAGGTTGACCACCCCTGATTTAATGACTTGCTCACATCCAAGACTTACTCCTGGTGAAAATAATCCACTTAGCAAGTTGAAAGAAGTGTTGGATGATTACTCACAGGGAGCCATGGGAGGGTAAATGATCTTGTGAACAGTTAGATATTAAGTGTATTAACCTGCATTGTCAACACCCTTTCCCCTATTTAGAATTGTAAAATGCAAATTAAATTTGGAAGCAGGTGAATGTTTTTTTGTTGTTTGTTTTTTTCTAGCTCCACCTGCACTGCTGAATTGGAGCCTGGGGTCTGGCCATGATCAAAGCAGTGGAGTGGATGACCTTGGCAGCAGAGCACTGAATAGAAAGAAAGGCCACAGTGAGCTCAGGGATGGTCAGTGAGAAGTAGATCACAGTAGTCAAGACAAGAGTGGACTGGGATTTTAGCAGTGGGAGTAGTATGGAAGAGCTGGATTTTAGCAGTGTTGTGCAGAGATGAATCTTGCAGTGAAGCCACATAAGACAGCCTGCTACCACACCTTGGATAGTCTTACCCCACTCTGGACAGCTGGGCCACACAATGCAGCGCATCCTGTTTCCCCCTCTCACCCTGGAGAAACATTTTTGCCCCTCGCCCCAGGGTAGGACGAGCAGCTGGCTGCTCCGCAATGCATCCTTGGGAAGAGTTTGAGGATGCATCTCGCGTAGCAGTCTTACTACGCAGCCTGGGGTAAGGCTGCCCGAGGCGGGGCTACTCTCGTGTAGGGGATGTGCTTGTCCTGCCGCACGATGAGTTGTGGAGCTTTGAGCAGGGCATTGCTGCATGCGGCCACATCATGGCCGGGGCGGGATCTTGGTTGTGCTGTGGGAGGGCAGGGCCAGGTGCTCACACATTCTCCTTCTTTAAGTCCTTTTGCAGGCTCTGACCTCAGAATGAGAAATACTTTGGTGGCTTCCTCTCTTGTGCTCCTCCCTTAGCTTCTGAGAATCCTTAAGGTGTCAAGCTCTCTCAGCCTACCACCTATTTATTTTGTTACTGACAAATTGCTTCTGGCTAGCCCCGCCTATACAAATCCTACCCCCTCCTGCCCCCCTTTCTTTAGCTTTCAGTTTCACACTCGTTTCTAGACTAACGGGTAGGGAGAGCCTCCTTCGATTCACCTTCTGTAGGTGTTAAGAGAGTAATTTGTACCATTTAAAATGCTAATTTATCTAGGAAATTCCCAGCATTTAAAATATCACAAAATAAACTCTTCAAAATAAACTCAAAAGCTTATGCTGCTTTTGTGTGTACGGGTGGGGTGGGGGGAAGGGGCATAAAGCCTTTCAGAAGTTATCTGTAATATCCAAGGTTTGTCCCAAACACTTGAAATTTGTGGTTTGGTGATTCACTTAACTTGTTTCACTTGTCTCTGCAACAAAACTTAGTGCAGAAAGAAAAATTCACACCCTATTCTAATCTGTCAGGGGCAGGTATAGATTGAGTTTCGAGTTGCTCACTGTTTTGGGTGTGTGTTTAAAGATGTGTGAGGGTGGGCACTTAGGCAATGTCAGCACCTGGTGCCCCATATCAAAAGCTGGAAATTAATTAGCAAAGTCTGACATTTCTTGCTTTCACTTCTGGGGGCAGGGTGTGACTGAGAACTGCATTTTAGGGCCAGTTCTTCCCCAGCAACAGAGGTTGAAACAGAGCTTGGAATTAACACAGCAGAAACTATAGGTAGGTGCTTTGTTGGAGCGTTTTGTCTTGTTTTTAAAACCCTTGCATTTTGGGTGGGGAGTGGTGGTTCAGTTTTATCTAGTCCAACCTCCTGCTCAAATGCAGGATAAACTGCAGCTACAAAATCGCTGATACAAATTCCCTGATACATGTCTGTCCAGCCTCTTTTTGAAACCTCAGTGATGGAGAGCCTACATCTGGGATGGGGAACGTCAGACCTCCTGGGGCCCGTGGATAGTTCTTTGCGTCCCCTTTCCAGTTCCTGGATCTGGCGTCTAGATCCAGGTCTTCTCCCCAAGCTCTGAAAGACGGAGCTCAGGATAAGTGAGGAGAAACAAGGGTACGGACACAAACGCAGGGGACAGATCCATGGGACAGATCCATGATCGGGACCCTCCTTTTCCGGAGCTGTCCCCCCTTAAGCACCCCAATTTCTATGCAGCCCTTGGAGCGCTATGCTATCTTCTATAGTGGCCCATGGGAGGGAAAAAGGTTCCCCACCCCTGGCCGTGAGCCTTGCTAGGCAACTTCTTTCATTGTTGCGCAGCTCTCTGGCAGAACGCAGGGGGTAGAGTATTATGCTTTCCAGGAACAAATTGCGACATTATCATGGTTTGGATCTTGCCTGAAAAGGCCATCTCGTAAGTAGATGCTTTGACTTAAACGTCATATGTTTCAGTCTGTTTTTTCTGAGTACTGGGGTGTAAACCTGTTTGCTTTTGGTTGTTGCTGTCTTACTACTTGCCTCTTTTAGATCTTCATAATGCAGAATGTAAGCTACCCATTTTGACCTGTGCTCTGGAATCTATATATTGGCAGCAGGACTGGTTGATGCATTCAATATGCTGATGACATTTGGACCATGGACTGAAAATAACCCTTGCTTAACCTTGACAAATAAACGCGGACTCTTTTACACGTTGGTAGGGCACATACTATAGGGTAATTTCAGACGTTACATGATCACAGTCAACCACCCTGAATGACAGCGGATTCAGGGTGGTGACTGTGATCGCCGTAACGTCTATTTGAGCCACCATAGTGAATCTCTGGTGGGGTTCAAAGCTAACCACGGTTCTGGAGGTGAGGCCGGACTCATCTCCAGAACCGTGGTTAGGTTGGCTACAATCCGGGACGGGGCTGACAATAGCGGCGATGCACGTCTGCCTGCCAGCCCTATCCTAGAATCGGGCCCCAACCACAGGATGGGGTCGGCGGAGATCAGACCGGGACGTCTAAAGGACGGGCGGCCTGATCATGGACTGGGATCCGAGACGGATTCCGCTCCAGGGTCCAGCGTGTTGGGCCTCCGGGCCCAGCACGTCTGAAATTACCCATAGTGTCAAAACAATAGTGCCAGCACAAATAGTGCCTCCCCTTTGTCTCCCCTCCCTTGTCTCCTAGACAGTAAGCCCACTGGGGAGAGATCACTCTATAACTGTTGATCATCAGGAACATTGGTGGTGCTATATAAATACTTAATAATAATAATCATACAATAATTTACTTGGAGACCTTTTAAATGCTTTTCTATGGTGCAAATGTATTATTATTATTATTATTATTTATTCATCTCTGCATATTGTCATTTGTTTTTAGATCTGGTCTGTTAGAATTTTTAATTGCTTTCAATCATCTGTCTCAAAAATGGCCTACTTTACTCATGACCAAGACTCATTCATGCTTTTGACTTTTCCAGCAGTGCTGTTGGTGTGGAAGATTTTGGGCTTTTTAGTACTAAAAATATAGCGTAGTACCAGTTTGTAAGCTCCTTTTCCCGTCTGTTTACAACAAATGTATTTGGGCTTTGCTGACAGACAAGCTTTTCGTGACAGAGTGTGACTCTCTGTCTACTCCACTTGTGTATTCTAGAAAAATGTGGGCCATGGTTATAAGGGAACCACGGGCACAGAATAACTTAAGGGACATATGAGACAATGCTCTGGGATGATCACCCAGTGGAGATCTGGTCAGGCAGGTAGTGCAAGGTTGCTTAGTGGGTTCTGTCAGTGCAGCGTTGGGCGTTCCCTGTAACTAGTTCCTGCATGCCAGCCTATGCCTGGGGAGGGAAGGACGGAACGTGGTTTCTAACGTGGTTTCCAACAGAGTGGTGTTAGTCATGTCATGTGTGGGCACATGCTATGTTGAGCATCTACCCAAGTCGGTTCTTGCATGATACGTAAAAGGCAACCATCATGGCTGCTGATAAAATAGTATTATGCAATAGTCCATACTGGTATTCTTTGTTTTTCAATAATGTAGGTTGTGAGGCCTCAGTGTAGTTAAAGTACAGTAGAAAGCAGCGTAAATATTAACCTAAAAACATCAGGCTTCATTTATAAAAAGTGGCTTCCGAAGTAATTGAATTACTGGCATCCTTTTCCTTTGCTAGTTTGTGAAAGAGTCTTTTAAACGAATCAACAGGCTCATGGTAAATCTGTGCTGTGTCCTCTCAAATGTACAGAACATCTGTAGATGTATTATCCCAGAGATTCGGTTGGATCCTACTACTTCTTCTCTTTCATCATTCATCTATTTATTTACTCAAACTATTTATCCCACTCTTCCCATTAAGGCTCATGGCTGCTTTTGGTGAGGGTGTATGAAATAAATCCATTTCTCCTAATTAAGACAATCATAGGCATGGATTGTTAGGTGTCACTTAACAACCTCAGTCCATCTTTTTGTGGGCGACCTCTTTTTGTATGGTAAGGAAGGGCCGTTAAAGCCTGTTCCGCCAGGCTTTTGGCAAGGGGTGGGGGGAGGTGTGGGTGGGTGGGAGGGAGGGAGGGGGAGTTTTTATGATTTGTCTTAAAACTTGTAGATTGATTTTTAAAATGTTTTATTGTTGAATTTTTTGTGTGTGGTGTTTGCCGCCCCGAGCTGCCTTTGGGCAGGAGGGGCGGGATATAAGTTTTAAATAAATAAATAAAAATTAAAAAAATTAATGCTATGGGGGTTCATCATCATTAAATGCCCAAACTATGGGAATCTGCTTCTTTCTACCTTCTGTGTTCTTGTTCATCTAGTAAATGACCCCCCCATGAAACCAGTCTTGGCTTAATTAGGGAGAGCATTTGTTTTCCAGATTTTGTTCAGCTTCCCAAATGTTGCCAATGCTAATCCAATTAATTGGGGGGTCTATTACTGCATTATCCTGGCTAATATCACTAATCGGCCACTCAAAATATGAAAGTAGCAATTGTTACTGCTCAGTTAAATTATAATGACATCTTATAAGCCGCATCAAGACCAGCTTTTTAAAAAAACGGATAAAATAGTAAGCAACATTTATAAGGCCTGTAGGAAGCATCTGTTGCTTGAATACTCAAAAATGCATTGTAGTGGTAAATTAAGCTATATGCATATCCATATTTTGCAGTAGTCATGTTGTAACATCCTTTGAAAAGAATCTAAGGCCCTTTTCAAACAGGCCGTGGGGGGATGGGGGGTGCGCCTGTTCCCACATGTTGTTTGCTTACCGTGAAGCACAGGATAAAAGACCAAACTTTGGGTTGAGGGAGGTGGTGATACTCTACAGCTCCTTCGATGTATAGGGTGGTCATTGAATGATCTGACCATTATGCAGGGATAAATAAAAAAGTCAGATGAATAACAGATTGCCCTGTAATTTAGCCATGCCCATTCTATACAGATGGTATATATGTGTGTGTGTGTGTGTGTGTGTATATATGTATATGTATGTATGTATAAATGAAAATTTTAGGAGAAACTAATCCTATATTGACAAGAAGCCAGGAATCCAATGCATTTGAACTAGTGGGTTAATCCCGTGGTACAGTAATTAAAACTGGTAAATGTCTTAAGCTTCTGTGGCATGTAGCAGGGGGAGGCAAGATGGAGGAACATTCTTGCTAACTACGCAAAATATATGCTAAATGCAGTAAATAGCACGGAGATTAGAAATGCAAATTATTCTAAATTATTTTCCGCTGTTCTGTATGCCGCAATTTGTCCTCACACGCCTCCCAGTCAAGCGTAATTTACTTGTTTCTTGGCCATTACTAAAAGTCAAAGTGTGGGATGTTGTTGTAGAGACTTCATTCAAATTTATAACAGAACTCCAAAAGGTGTCAAAATAAATTTAGACTAGTCCATGTTTCTTTCACCTGCTAAATTACTCTTTGGGGCATTTGGTGTGTGGTCTGCAGTGTCAGCATGTATATAAAATCCTGCATAACTTGCCTACATATATTTTCAATGTAAGAAACTACTAGGGAGGAGAAATCATAAAATTCGAATGCTTTATAGCTTGAAAATTAGTGTGATAGTGGCTGTACGGTACTCTTCTAATATTTCTGCCAAATAAAACCATATAAAAAAATCTCCATGAAAGAATAGGAATCATGATATATTGTCCATAATGACTTGGAGGTATTGAACTCCATAGGCTAGTGCCGTGACCTAAGGTAAATAGAATTCCAGCTGCATGTTGTTGTATTCACATGAGATTGCAAGGTTTTTTTTCCCTGCTATTATCTGAAAATAAAAAGCACCGATACTGTTGCCGAGCTTTTAAAAAGCCAATATTTACCACCAGCAGCTATTGAAATACTATAGAGATGCGTTGTACTGCAAAAATCATGCTACGAGACAGAGTAGATACACGCTTTTGTTTCTGGAATTCATGTTAAAGCACCAAGATAAATTATTTGTGGATCTTTCCAGGTCTGTCAAGAGGGTGGGTAACGTCGGTACAATTGTACTGAGCCCCCATGCACAAGGTGTTGGGGATAAAACAAGAATTTTCTTCCTTAATCTACATTAAAGTACAAAGAGTAAAATAATCATTTACGCATGTGGTACTTACAACTATATCCCAGTATGATCTCCAGAAATTGATTTGAAAACTTATGACAGCACAGTGGGAGGTAGGGGGCCTGCAGCTACCCAGAGGTATCGGGCCCCCTGTTTTCTCACAACGAGTTTCTCACAATCTTTTCCTTTAAAGGATGTAAACTTTCTCCTTTTGCTGCACAGGACTTGACATTGTGGCATTATGCTAGGACTTGACTCTAGACTGGTAGGTGCTCGGAAGCATGCTACAGCTGGTACCTCATCCTTTCCCTTCCTCTATGTGTACATGGCTGTATTGGCAGCATCCTCCTTTGCTACCCTGCTACCACCCCAAGATGCCTGATGCTGGATGAGTGCAGGTTACAGATTTCTAAAATAAATTATAACTAAATTTCTCTGTTGGTAGCAAGGCCCGTTGGGAAAATTTCAGGCCCTGATTTATCCTAGTAGCTGGGGGCCCCTACCTTCCACCCCCTGTCACGGGTTTGGGGGTCCGCACCCCCACTTTACCGGGTTTGAGTGACTCCGTTTCCCTTGCGCACAGTTCTCTTGAATTAGTTTCTCTCTCTGGCTAATTCAAGTGTGCCACAATGAAACTCCTTTGTCACACAAGGGCCCGATCTTTCCCGTTTACAGACTCTTTACTCTCTGGGTTCGCAAGAGCTTGAGGGCTCTTGTAGCTCACTTGTGTTCCAATGTTAGACACCGCCACTTCTTCATAAAGATAAGAAGTAAGTTTATTGATTACATAAGCAAGATACTTGATACAGAGTTGTTATTAGAAATGAAAGGTAGACATAACGCATTCCTAACTTAGACTGGTTGAGTTCCTAAGTAAACGTCTTACCCTACCCAGGTCCATAAGTTTCTCTCAGTCCTTTGGTGTAAACGACTGGGTCTGGCTTCTTAGTTGGTAGAGAGCAAAATCCTGTCTCTCAGTTCATGTTTCCTCCAGCTTGCTGCTGGCTGGCCTTTCGTATGTAGATCAGATCTCAAGATGGCTGTAGGAATGGGCTTCCTTTAGGTGACTTACTGGCTCATTTAAATAGTCTTTGTCTCTGTTCACACCTTTGGGGAATCATGGGTCCGGTGACGTCCCAACCCAAGCAAACATGGAAGTCAATTTACATCTCAACAGGGCTGTCTGGTGAGACCTCAATACCCATTTTGTTATCTTTGTATTTCCTGTAGCCTGTCACGTGTTACATCTCTGATCTGGATTTTACAGTTCTCCCTTGCAACATCACATACATGTGGAACCTTTTGTATTACATATTTGTCAGACTTGTAGTCTACATGTATTGTAACATTACATACATGTGGAACCTTTGGCATTACATATTTACCAGACTTGTAGTCTACATGTATTGTAACATTACATACACATGGAACCTTTGGCATTACATATTTACCAGACATGTAGTCTATATGTAGTCCCGTGTTACACGTGTGTGACCCTATGTTTCTCCATGACACCCCCTACCACACACCTTGCTTCCCCATCGCCTAGTGGCTGGCTAAACTTAATTCCTGCGGAGTGGTAGTTTATTCACATAGATGCTAACTTGTCATTTTTTGGCAGGGGGAAACTTGAGGGCCTGGTACAATCGTACCCTCTATTTCCCGACCTGTTGGTAATTGTCTGCAGCTTCATTTCAACTGGTGTTTTCCATCCAAGAATGTGATGTCCTGTTTACTTGTGGGCAAAAGTACCCCATAGTAGAGGCAGCTGGGCTACTGGCTCCTTTTTCCAGATCTCCATACTCTCCATCTCAATTAAAGGCTTGGATGGCTGTAGAGGAAACATCATGTAACAAGGAATAGTGACCATCATGCGACCCGTCGTTTCTGTGTAAGCTCACCGATAATGTTCTCTTGGACACTGTTTAGAACCTTTGCCATATGTGACATTTTTTGTGGCGCAGACTATTGGGGAAAGCAGTACATTACAATGGTGGTTCTGAAAATGGCTTTTATAGGCTATCTGTCTCGGTGCATTGTGCGAACTCTGCTGTCTCTTCCGTTGCAGGCCAGCCAGTTGTGTTTGAGGTGGGGAGTGGGAGTGGAGAAAGGGAAGCTTGCAGGGGATATGCAAATCTGTGTCCTCCTGTTTGCTTGGCTTAAAGACCATTTGGAGGCAGGACACACGTAGAACCTATTAGTCAGACCTGACAGCACCACTGTATTTCACCAAAGACAAGGTGCACCAATGCCAGAGACCCCTGCAAGACCAGGGAGCGAACTTGGTAATAGGTAATCAGACAGCCTAAGCTGGTGAGCTATGCTGCAGGGGGAAGACAAAACCCTCCAAGGCCTCCAAACAACTTGACTTGGAGGGGATTTCATTCCTGACCCCCTAATGTATATCTGGGAAGTGTTTTTATCTGAGTTTTTAGAGAATCTGTTGCTGGGTTCCCTTGATGTATTCTTTTTTACCCCCTTTACCTTTTTAACTTTTAACTTGATTTTTATATGGATTTTAAGAAGTTTTATGGTGCTTTATTGTATTTTTATGTTGTGACATGCTCAGATCACTATAAAAATAAAATATTATTAAAGTTATTACCTTGATTTTTCACCTCCTTTCAGTGACTGCTGAAACGGATACTTCAGGCGAGTCCCCAACAAAGGGACCCTAGTGGTTAAGCTTTGGCTAATAGGAGACCATTGTTTCCCCCTCTGCATGTAGCCCTTTCCCTTCCAAACATATTTTTGCTGTGACGTGTTGAATTTCATATTGTCTAAACTTTTCTTTCTAGATTCCAAAGATGATGGAGGAATATGTACCAGAAATGCAGAGCACAGGGGAGCCAGTCGGCCTGTCAGAGACAGACTGTGAACCTCCAAGCTTCCCAAGTCCTAGTAGTCCTGGCCAAGCCTCGGATGGCTCGGACACCAGTTGTACTGGAGATGTGGGGTGCAGCGCGGGACGAGAATCTAAATTGCTAGCCTCCAGCCGCATGGACGTCAGTGGAGATGAGGACCCAATTGACAGACAGGAACAGCCTCTTACCCCTGATTACAGCGGTGGTGGGGACTGCTGTGCTAACACGGCTTTTCAAAGACGAGCAGAAGAATCTGTGAGAGTGGATTACTTGCCTGGTGGAGACTGTGAAAGACAGGTTTCAAAGACTAATGGCACAGAACAGTCCCTGACGGAAATACTGCGGGAATTAAGGGAAACCGACTTTATGAAAAAATCTAGTGACCCAATCTGTTCTGAAAGCCCTTACGACACAGACTGTACCAAGAAACTCCTCTCGACCATACAGAACGCTTCGTCGCAGGAAGTGTTGCTCGAGGAAATAGAATCTGAACTCTTATCCACGGATTTTTCGAGAGAGCACAAACTCCCAAATGGGATGAGGAAGGGCGAGCAAGCCCTGGCGATGCTTGAAAAATGTGTGCAAGATAAGTATCTGCAGCAGGAGCACACTATAAAGAAGTGAGTAACCCATCAATCTGCCAAGTATAAACGAGTTTTAACGGGATTCTCAATTAATTGCATGTCGTGTGGATTTACGGCCTCCTGCTTGGCAGCATATGGTGCTTTGTTGGGGTTAGTGCTACCATGGCTTGGCTACAAGTGGTTACATGAGCTCTTTAAAGTGCGTGTGATGGCTGTGTTGGTCCCAAATGTAAGAGATGCAGATGAAGTATTTCAGACGATCTCTTTTATTGACCGGATTTCTGTTTGATGAGAGTATGGAAGCTTTCAGTCTCCACAGGGCCCTTTTCCAGGCATGTAATGTTCTTACTAAAGCAGAGGCAAAGCTCACCGTGAATCGGTGGGATGTATTGGCCACAAAAAGGGCCGTATATCCCCTCCAGATGTACCTATTGTTATAAGGTTTGGGGTCCTTGCTTCCTTCTGCCCCTCTGCTAAGTTGTCCTCTGGGATCAAAAGTTATTAAGAAATGGGAAAACGCGCACACAGACATGATTCAGTTGCGACGGCTCTCCAGTCTGGGGCAGGGTGAGAAATAGCGTCTGCCCTGGGTTGGGTCGGGGCACGGAACTGACACTGCCCACGCAGCCTGGGTAGGGGTGTGGATCACAACAGACGTGTGGGTGGCCGGCTGCACCCTGTTCCCAGTGCCCTGCCATGATGGGCAGCCATGGCAGCCAGCGAGGCACAGCCATGACGGCTCAGGGGCCAGAACACTAGAACAGACATCCTAGCCTGCTTTGGCCCACATAGGCAGCCCTTAGTCCAGAATGTGACCTTGGAGATTGTCCAGAGGTCACAGCCCGGAGGACTAGCCACCAACACTCCCTGGGCCAACACCTGGTGGCGTGTGTTTACCCATGCCAGTGGTGCCCGGGCCACAGCGGGCCAAAATCACATCTGTTTTTACCTACAGATTGCACAAGCTCTCTTTCCCTAGAACTCAGGCTAACATAGAGGCTGCTTCTGGAGGATCTGAAAGAGCACACGCAAGATGGTTTGTTTACCATAGGTTAGTTGCATAATTAGTTAAATTACTCAAATTAGCTATGCCGTAGTCTAAACAGGGACTGGAGGGGTAAGGTTCCCTGGGGTAATCTGAACAGTTTCTTTAAGATTTTTAAGGAAACAATTGAATTGGAAATCCTACTTCAGATAATGTCAGAAATCTCCTAAGCAAGTGAAGTCCATTGTCTGTTTTTGTGTAAATGCTTCAGGCATTGATTTAAAGAAATAATATATATTTATTTATTTTTTACTCTCACCCCAAAAATCAGGGGAAAGCTTTTGAGAAGCATTTATAGTAATATTGCTAACCTCATTTTGTCGTACGTACAAGGGACAAACTCCTTGTCTTGTGAATGATCACTTGATTTCTTAGTTCTTCTGTTGGCTTTTGTGTTAATGGCTCATCATAAAATCAAGTATTTTCTCATTTTCAGTTGATAATATCTCTCTAAACCTGCAAGGCTGGAGGAGAGAAAATTTTGTGTAGCTTCTCATAGGGGCAGCTGTGAATGTGACTGTATATAAACCTAGCAGAGATAAATTTGGTTCCCATTCAAAGAGTGGAAAGTGCTGCTGGACCCCTATCGGGGCGGAGAGTTGGGAGAGTCCAGTTGTCCAATTGCAGGTTGTATGCACTGCAATTACAATTTATTGGTTATGTTTTGGGAGTGGTGGGAGTTAAGAGGCAGTGGACGGTTTTAATTCCAAGCTGTTGTATCCAAACAGGCTGCTTAGGTTAGAGGCCTGCAACCTGACCCAATTCTGACAGGACCTGGCTGTCCATTTGGGTGCATTCTCTGCCCAGTTCCCTTGCGCTCGGCCTGTACTCTCTAGCTGCAGGAGGCCCCACCCACTATGGAATACTGTGCCATCGTAGCGCTCCATAGTGGGCGTGGCCATGTTGGAAAGTGTGGGGGAGCGCCTTAGCCCTGCCCGCTGTGGAGCCCTGTGATGCTACTGTACTCCATGAGGAAGTGGAGTCACCTAGACACACACAACCTGGGCTCAGAAGAGCCCAGTTGGGGTCCCTTAGAGCTCAGGTCAGGCCAGAATTTCTGTCCCAAGAAGGACTAGTTGGGATTTGCCTGTGCCATTCATTAGGAAATACTTATATCCTGTGGCACTTCAGTATCATGTCAAGCAGGGGTGAGGAACCTCAGGCTCAGGGGCCAAATGTGGTCCACAGATAGTTTTCATGTGACTCCTTTCTAGTTCCTGGATCTGGCCCCTGAATCCAGTTCTTATCCCCATGCACTTGAAAGACAGAGCTCAGGATAAGGGAACAGAGATGGAGGCATGCACACATTTATGGGGAATGGATCCATGATCTGGACCTTCCTCTTCCTGAGTTGAACATCTTAAGTACCCCCACCCCTAACTTTTGTGTGGCCCTCGGAACTTGTACTAACTTTGAGTGGCCCCTGGAAGGAAAAAGGTCATCTACCCCTGATCTAGTGCCTGGGGCACTTTGAGTAAAAACAGACGTGACAGTAGCACACTGTGGTCCTCTTTTGTCTGGACCTCACCTGTACGAGTGTGCAGGCGCAGCCAGATTTTTGGCCCAGGATCGCCCGGGGCTGTGTCGGTGGGTAGACCAAGCTGTGACCTTGGAAAACCTCTGAGCCCCCCATGGCCTGGTCAGGTGTAACTAAGCCTGGGTTGTGATCTATCATGTCTGTTCATGGGATGGCGTACCAACCTGGGTTGGGGCCATTACGGCTGGCCATCATTGGCCGTCATGGTGGGGGGCGGAGTGCTTGGTGCAGGGTGAGGATGGGGCCACTGGCTTCTCTTCGCCCTCCTCGGCCATGTGGGCAGTGAGATGACAGGCACATTTGTTTGGGGCCAGGTTGGACCACTGCCGTCATGCATGTATCTACCCTCTCTCAAAGGAATAAAAGTATACCAGCACTCCCTCACCCACCATTTAAAGCCTTCAAAATATTTTAAAAATAAAATATGATGCTAAGAGGCCACCTGCCCTATCCACCCCATAGGGGACCACCCTTCTATTACATTGGGAAACTCCTGGTGAGCATTTCTAAGACAACTTCTGCACTAGCTATTGCCAAGGATTAGATGCAGTGGGTGAGAAAGTGCCCATTGCTGTGCTGGTAGCATGTTGTGGATCTATGTACCCGGGCTCCTCCAGCACAATGAGGAGTCCCAGGTGGTAGTAGGCCTGACACACAAGGGGGGGCATACTCTGGACTTGGTGTTCTGCACTGACCTTGAGGCGGGGTGGTGGTGATGCAACGATAGGGGGTGTTGTGTGTTCACTCTTGCCGTGGTTGGAGCATTACCTCCTATGGGCTTTGCATCCAGGCCCACCTGGCTGACTGTTTGGTTGAGGGACCGATTAGGATGATCTGCCCTCAGAGCTCAGAGACTTATGGAGCCAGAGGGGTTCTGGAATGCTTTGGAGACTGTGCCTGAAGATTTTGACGGCCGCTCTATTGATGGCCTCATGGCCTTTTGGAACGATTGGCTGGCTGGGACCTTTGCTCGGGTAGCGCTTAGGCATCCGTTCCCAGAGTTCTGCCACCACAAGTCTCCGTGGGTTATGGAGAACCTGCAGCAGTTGAAGTGCGAGGGGAGACAGTTGAAGTGACAGTGGTGCCATACTCATGCTCAAGACGATTGATGGCGGCATAGAGTATTTTTGAGGACCTGTGCCATGACTGTGTGGACAGCAAAGACATTTTTTTTGCTGCCCTCATAGCATCTGCTCAGTCGTGTCCAGCGGAGCTATTCTGGGTGGTGAGGGGTCTGGTCAGTCCAGCCTCTCTCTGCCTGGAACTGGATTTCTCCAAAGCCCGTTATGACATCTTTTTGGCGTACTATGCAGATAAAATTGCTCGCAGTGAGCATGACTTCGACTCCACCATTTCAGAGGCAGTGGCAGAGCCAGAGGTTAGAAATGCCCTGTCTGATCTGAGTTTGTGGGATGAATTTCAATTGGTGACACTTACCGAGGTGACTGATGTGCTGGGGTCTGTTTGGGCCACAACTTGTGAGTTAGATCCTCGCCCTTCCTGCTTGGTCAAGCCCAACAGGGAGACGTTGGGGGCCAGTGTTGGCAGGGGTGATCAACACCTCTCTGTGGTAAGGGTGGATGCTGGACTGCCTCAAGAAGGTTGTGGTCCGGCTGCACCTCAAGAAACCATTGCATGACGTTGGTGTCCTGACAAATTAGCAGCCTGTCTCTAACCTTCCTTCTTTAGGGAAAGTTATTGAATGGGTGGTGGCCCATCAGCTGCAGATGCACCTGGATCGTATCGGTTTTCTTGATCCTGCACAATCTGGATTTCGCCCAAGTCATGGCACCGACACAGCGCTTGTGGCCTTCATCGATGACCTCCTAGTAGAGCTGGATAGGGGTCGTATGACCCTGCTGGTCCTACTAGATATATCTGCGACTTTTGATACCGTGAATCGTTAGATGCTGATGACACGCCTGTGGGACCTGGCTGGGGTGGACGGTACCATCTTACAGTGGTTCTATTCTTACCTAGTGAATAGAACTCAGCGGGTGGTACTGGGGGACTGTTCATTGTCCCCTGGGGACCTTCCGTGTGGTGTCCTGCAGGGTTCAGTCTTGTCCCCTCTCTTATTCAGTGTGTATATGCAGCTGCTGGGGGAGGTTGTGCGCAGCTGGGGGGTTTGTTGCCATCAATATGCAGATGACATCCGGCTGTATCTGTTCTTTTCAACTGACTCGGGCCCTGCCGTCTCGTTGCTGTCCCAGTGCTGGGCTGCTGTGGGGGATTGGATGAGGTCAAGCCGATTGAAGCTCAATCCCAACAAGACAGAGGTGATGTTGGTGGGTGGGGTCAGTGATCTGGGGGAGGGGGAGACCCCCATTACTGGGGGTGTCCATCTGCCATACATCATGTGCGAAGTCTGGGGGGGGTGCTCCTGGATTCACAGCTGCCCCTGGATTTGCAGGTATCGGCTGTGGCCAGGGGCGCCTTTCGCCAAATACGTCTGGTGAGAAGGCTCAACCCATATGTCTTGGACTCTGATCTCGCCACTGTCATCTAAGCATTTGTCCCCTCGAAGGTAGATTACTGTAATATGCTCTACGTGAGGCTGCCCATGGTGACGGTCCGGAAGCCGCAGCTGGTGCAAATGCAGCGGCCCATCTCTTGACTGGGACAGGCCGTAGGGAGCACATCAGGCAGCATTGCACTGGCTGCCAATTGTCTTCCGGGACTGATTCAAGGTGCTGGTAAAGCCCTAAGCGGCCTGGGCCTCGCTTACCTGAAGGACCGCCTCATTCCCTGAGCAGCCCCTGTGGTTGTCTGGGGGGCGTCCTCCTGGAGGTCCTGTGTTACTGGCAGGTCCGGACAGACAAGAGGGCGTTTGTCGCTGTGGAATGCTCTCTCGGTGGAGATCGCCTCAGCCTGGCTCTCCTTGCTTTTTGCCGGCAGATAGTAAAACCTGACTCTTCCATCAGGCGGGGGAAGGCGGGTAGATGGGATTGGGTGGGGTTTTGTTCTGCACAGATTTGTATTTTATAATGTTGATATTTTATATATTTCTGACTTATATTTATGATTTTTTTTATTGTTGATTTTATGGTATTGCATTGTGGTTGTGTGCTGTCCTGAGTTGCTGTCAGGTGAGGGTGAGGGTGGGGTAGAAATCGATTAAATAAATAAATCTCTCTTTAAACAGGACCAAATTATCCTGCATTCCCGCCACAATTGGGACGCCCACAGTCCACATGAATGTTCTGGAATCTCTGGAATGCGGGGCAAGAGAGAGAGGTGAATTCACCTCTTCCCTTCTCCTTCCTAAACCTGGCCCAAACTGCTGGCGTTGATCTGGCTTAACTCTTCCACAGGCAGCTTGCATGAAACTCCATCCAACCCTGGTCACGGGATACACTTTCTGTTTCAATCAGCATCCCAGCTGATACTGCTGTTCTGAGCATTTGCTTATGGTTTAGGTGGGCACCTTTCTTAATCCCACAGATCTCTTCCCTGCAGACAGGGAAGATACAAAAGCATTTTATTTGCCCTTGCAGCCTGTACCTAACCGTGGGCCACAATCCACAAACTGCTTACTCGGTCCATAGTCCGCGTGGACTGTGGCCTTGGCCTTGGCTTGTTTGAGCTGCTGTTTTAAAAATGTTTTCTAAGTTAACTTCAGATGGCAAAATTCATTTTGAAAACCTGGTAGATTTGGCTTTTTTTTTTTTAACTGTGCAATATTTCTTTCCTTAATATTTTATATAATGTATGGGTCTTGGTTTGTGTGCACAGTGCACTGCTGTGCTGCTAGGAGACTAATCACGTTAGGACAGTGTAATTTTACAGAATTTGGCTAATTTCTGCAGTGCTTTCCTTTCCCCCGCTTCCAAGAGGATTTGCAATGTTATGGCATCCAACAACTAAAAATCTGTGCTTGTCTAATTATATTTGTAGATTTCCCATTCGTTCTTATTTTCTTTCTTTAACCTCAGTTCCTGCATCTGCTGTCTAATCCATCCCTGTGAAGGATTCCTTATTTTATCATCTTGGGGTGGGGAAGGGAAAAAAGAGAGAGAGGCTCTGTCCAGTTTTGCAATAAAATATGTACCACTGTATGGATTACCAATCTCTGACTTCGTTCCATAACTCTCTTTAAACAGAGAGGAGAATAAATACGTACGTTCTGTATTAAAAATGAGACCATCCTTCGAAGCCATGGAAAATTCTGACTTGTCTACTTCACTCAAATTATTTTCTCCTCTCCCCCCACCTGTTTCCCTTGGGCCTCTAGACCTCAAGTCCTTCTGTTCCTCTCAATGAGGAGTGGGAAACCTTTTCCCGCGCGCAGGCTGCTTGGTTATGAATTTGTCATGGATCTGTCCTCTCTATCTTTGAGTGTGTGCCCTGATCTTCGCTCTCTTCCCCTCAGCTCACTCACTTAGTACTTGAGGGTAGGGTCTGGGTCCACAGGCCACATCCAGGAACTGGAAAGGGACCAAATAAAAAAACCAACAGCAGCTGTGGGCCAGTGTTGCTCCACGGTCCAATGAGTTGAGGAGACCCCGTCATGCTCTCTGGGGATGGAGTCGCAGTACCAGTTGATCGACTTTGTACGTTGTTGCTTTCTGTGGGCACAAGATTGTGTTTATCTCAAAATAGGATACGTAGGCAAACAGTTTTGGAAATGCTCGCCAGCCCCTGTTGCCATAGCATCTAGCTGTAGAGTGGATTTCCTGGTGATGAAATGTTATGCGCTTGTAATCTGTAATTTTGCAATCGTTTACTCTCCTTCCAAACACGTTGTTAAAGCAGCATCAGCTTAAGCACTGCCGTTTTAGGGGCTGCCAGCAATGACTGTAAATTTCTTTCAAGTAGGGATTGGCCGCAGAGCAGGGCCCAGTTGATTCTGGGGTAAAAATTACTACAGCAGAGTTCTTCAGATTTCCCCTTCCCCAGCACAGAGCGGATGCCTTGTTTCAGTCTTTGTAACGCTGTAGTAGCACACACTCCCTCCCACCGATGTATGTTGGGGTGGTGTTGTCTTTCTAAAGGGCAAATATGAAGGCAGATCAATATAATCTAGGCTACTAGACCAGATTTTGAATTCCTTTCAAATGACACCAATTTCTTTTCTGTACAGATTGATTAAAGAAAACAAAAAACATCAAGAGCTGATTTTGGAAATTTGTTCAGAGAAGGACAACTTAAAAGACGAATTGAAAAAACGAACAGAAACGGAAAAGCAACATCTCAATATTATTAAACGGGTACAGATTTAAGTGCCTCACACTCTCCTTATTGTGTATTCGTAATTTTATATTAATTGGATATATAATTTGTCTCTGAGTGGGAAGAACGCACCCCAAGGCTTCCACAGCATGGACCTTTTGTAGAGGCTAGTCTTGAGATGCTTACAAACAAACAACCCCCCCGAACAGTCAGGGGTACAGCTGGTGAAGCCATATTGGGGACCAGGTGCCTGGGGGCCCCATACGCATGTAGAATGCATATGCCCAGCAAGGTGTCCATTCCCACCTAGCTACAACCCTGTACTCTGTCCCTGTTCACTGGGGTCTTGCTTATGGAAGAGAGGCCTCAGAATTTGGGGTTCACAGCACCTTATATTTTCTCAGTGGAATTTTTCTGCTTAGACATGTTTCTTAATTTAGTGCAATTGGTCTGTTGCAGATGATCTCATTTCCTTGTCTTTTGTATCTTAATACAAAAAGTGGATCGTTTGCAATTTGACTAGAGTTTAGTGAATGTAGCGTTCAATTAAGTTCCAACCTCTGATTTGTGAGAATTGAGTCTATACAAAATGTGATTGACATCTCCACTGTCCTTTCGCTGATTACACGATATTTTGCGTTACAGTTGGAAGCTAAAATAGAGGAGCTCCGAAAAGAAGTGAAAGCTGCTAAAGATAAACTCGTCACCCAAGATGCTGCAGCCAAAAATGCTATCCAACAATTGCATAAAGAAATGGCATTTCGGATGGACCAGGTAATTTAGAATTTCCTTAGAGCTTAAAATCATTGAAACTCCTAATGAAGAATTGACTTCCTGAAGGAAATACTTAGCTGTTTATTATGATTAGTAGGCATGTTGGAAATGAGTGCACGATAGGGCATATCTGAATGAGCAGTTGCCTTCCCACTATATATTGGGCAACGTGTCTCTGTTAGTGCCCATTTCCCACCATATCTGGTCCAGAGCAGAGTTTCATGTGAATGCTCCTGTTGCAGAGCAGTTTTAGTCCTGGTGCAGCAAATACCTTTCTATGTGATCAGGAGTAATTTGCAAAGTGTCTGTGTGAAACTGGAATGTTGCCAACAGTGCACTAACAAAGCATGTGCCATTTGCTAATGTTCAGGGGCACATGCCTGGACACTTCTAATTTTTTAATTTACATGATTTTTAATTTACAGGATTTTCACGGCTTCCAAGCAAGCTCTTGTGTACTTAAAATCCTTGGCTACAGCAATCCAGAAGCCATACCCTTGCAAATGGTCCCATTTGAAGTAAATAATACTACTCGCAAAGAAGTGGCCGTACAATTGTGACCTTAGTGGAGCTACTAGCTACCTTGGGTGTGCATGATCTAATTTCAGGAATTTAAATATTCTGTATTTTCATTTAGCTCTCTCCATAAGTGTTGATTGTGTATTGCTGGACATTACTTGGTTTTTTAATGGAGAGGGATACAGTTACCCACACAAACTACTAAGGTGTCTAAGAATTAGGTTTTAATTTTAATGAAAACATTGTTCACTTCATTTTATGTGTTTGCCTTAATGAAATCAAGAGGAACAAAACGGGGAAAAAATAACATTCCAAAGCTATCTCTGTGCTTGACAACCTAATGTTTTCTCATTTTTCATCACTGAACTATCTTGTAAATAGAACCTTCGTTTGAGAAACGATGTACCACTGAATAGAGATTGTTATATAGTGGGAAGAAAATGATAGATGAGGGTTCAGACCATGAATTTGCAGAAAGATATTTCCATTTAACAAGGAATCAGTCGGGTATATTCAAATTGTACCAACTTCTTATTACACGGCAAAAGGGAAATATTTTGAGCCTTGCCCTCAGTTATATTTTTGCAATCACTGTGGAGGCTCCTGTGAATCATCTTTTGTTCAGATGTGTAAAACAGTCAATGTGAACTCGTTCAAATTTTCAAATTTGAAGGCAAACAAGAAATGCGAGGAGGCCCGCCAAGAAAAGGAAACCATGGTGATGAAATATGTTCGGGGAGAAAAGGAGTCCTTAGACCTTCGGAAAGAAAAGGAAATGCTCGAGAGGCGACTGAGAGACGCAAATAAAGAAATTGAAAAGCACACCCATAAACTCAAACAGCTCTCTCAGGAAAAAGGCCGGCTGCACCAGCTGTATGAAACCAAGGTATGCCAGCTGGTTTTGCATATTGCCTGTGCTCTGGCTTTTAGAAACGATTAAAAGCTCTTGTGTTTGCGGAATTATTGAATGACGCTGGGGGTGGGAAGACTATTAATAATAACAATAATTTTTTAATTTTAATTTATAGAGCCTCCCTCTCTCAGCACTTCGCAAGCATAAAACGCAGTAAAAATATAAAACATTGGTGGGGACCCTTTTCCCTCCCAGGAGCCATATTGAAAATTAGTACAAGCTCCAAGGACCACATAGAGGTTGAGTGCAGGGGAGTGTAAGGGGTGCACTCAAAAAAGGAGGGTCCAGATCATGGATCTGTCATAGATCGGTCTCCTGTTCTTGCAATTATGCTCTCATCTCTGCTCACTTAACCTGAGGTTACAATTTAAAGGGGAAGGTTGAGAGGAAGGACAGAATACATTAAGGGGAATGTTGTCCTTGCCCTAACCCACCTTCAGCGGGGTGCCGACATGCACATTCAGGGCCCCATATTACACTCCTCGTCTGGCCAGGCTTGACCTAGCTGTCTCATTTTACAGATGGGGAACTGAAGCTAAGTGATAGCGGGGCTGATCCCATGCCCTGTGGCTCCCATGCGTGACCTGCGCACATGTCCATTGGGAATGCATTGCGCCATGCGGAATCCGCGCAGATTCCACGCAGAGGGGTTTGGGATTGTCGCCACTGACTTGCTTAAGGCTCCCCTCAAAGCCAGAATTTGAAAATGGGATTCTCAGCTCCAAAACAAGCATATACACTGGACCATGCCAGCCCCAAATTATTGGATCAAGTATCACTTTATTAAATTCACTTTTACTGTATAGTTAGAAAAGTCTACTCTTACCTTAGGGACCGCCTCGCCCTTCGCGCCCCGGAACGGCTCCTGCGGTCTGCCGGGGGTGCCCTCCTGGAGGTCCCCCGTGTTAAGCGGGGGGCCACGATGGAGCGAGCATTCTCGGTG
>QEPC01003796.1:4403007-4427458 GCA_003113815.1 Sphenodon punctatus | reverse complement strand
GGGGGGGGGGTGATTTTTAATCCCCCACCTATGTATTTATTTATTATTGTATTTTGCCCTGTTTTATTGACGTATTTTATATTGTATTTTAATTGATTTTAAGTCGGTTGGCTTTTATTGTTGTTAGCCGCCCCGAGCTGCGTTGCAGGATGGGGCGGGATAAAAATCTATAAAATAATAAAATAATAATAATATGTCAGTGCAGCTTTTTGAGATGCTCTTTTTGTTCTGTATGCGGTTGCATCCAAGCTACATGCTAGCCATTTTTTTTCCATTTGGTTCTGAAAAGAAAAATTGCTGTGCATCATAGGTGAATTTTTGCAATCCTTGGAGGTGTGGAAATTGTTTTATTCTGCCCCTACAGTGAGCCATATCTTTATATCATTTTAATAAATAAAATTACTTGAAAAGCAAAGGAAACTTAGTTCGTTAGGGCTAATACTGAAAAGCTTAGAACCACATTTTTTTAAAGTGAAGCTTGCACCATTGGGGCTTTCCCTCATATAAAATCTTTGTCCCCTTTCATACAACTCTCTTAAGTAGAGATAATAATAATAATAAATGATGATTTTAAAACATTTTTATATAGTGCCCCCCTGCCATGGCACTCAGAGTGCTTCACATTGAACTAATTAACACAGATTTTAATCAACACAACTTTTAATCTTCACAACAACCCTGTGAAGTAGGTTTGGCTGAGAGAATATTGTGACTGACCCAGGTTCACCCAGTGAGTTTCTGGCTAAGGCAAAATTTGAACTGGGGCCGCCTTGTACCTCCTGGTCCAGGTGCTGTATAGTTGTCCAACAGTTTCTTACCATATTGTGTCAGCAAATTGCCTTTTAAAAAGTAGTATCAAGGTGAGCAAGTTCCGAGCTCTTAAGTTACCACCTATTGTAATATTCAGATTTTTTTTTATTAATAAAAATGTGATCTTTGAAGTTCCTGAATCTTCCCAGTTTTCTCAAGAAGGGAAGCTCTTCTGACTCTTTTTTCTTTTTCCTGGCATCAGTTCGAATGGCCTAACTATGACCATTTCAGTGTGTCCATCTCTTGCAAACAATTGAGTATTGATATTGACACATATAAATATTTATTTCTTGACCATAATGTAGGTGCAAATTTCAATTTGTGTCTTTCCTGCGCAAAAGAGAGAATGAGTTTGATAGGGCAGGGCGGGGCGGGGTGGCCTGCTCATGTGTGCAAAATAAAACAGAATTGGTAGGTCTTCCACTCTTGATGGGGTTACCTGAGGAACTCATAGTTTGGTCTAGTGATTCTGCGACCCTCACATGGTACTTCTGTAAATCTATTTTTGGTTGTTAAAGTAGGCTTACTGGAGAAAAACAGTTGTGTTCCTGGGATTCTAATGATCCACAAGGTTTTTTTCGGGGTGGGGGTGGTTAAAGTTGCAATCAGTGCCTCCTTATTGGATTATATTGTGAATGTTCATGGGTTTGTATTGTATACATCTATTCAAAATTTGGGGTTTTTCCACACCTTGTATAGCTATTTGCCCCCATGCAAAGTGAACGCAGAGCATTTCCATTCTCATTTGGCAGCAGGGTGCGCTTATTCTGCACTGGTGAAAATGACTACACAGGTGGTGCAGAACAATAGCGTATCATGGCATATTGTCTTTGTTTCTTTGTACTGGGCTTATCCTGCACTTATCCTGCGGGATCGTTGATATCTCATTTGAAGAATACCTACATGTGTATTTTCCAATACAATAGGTCATTTTGAGTATTTTCAAACATGACGCTACCACGGCTGGCCACGCTTTACTATGGCATAGCCACCCATGGTGGTGTCATGTTGGTTCCTACCCACCAGATATTTACCGCAGGCGGGAACAAATAGGTCCCAGACCATGTCAGGATTAACTCGGGCTGTGCGCTGGGCTCCCTGCCAACACACTCTGGAGTTAACTCTGCCACGGTCCGGAGAAGCTATCCCCGGACCATGGTAGAGCGGGCTGTCACATACGATGGCCTGATCTACCTATCTCCGGCCAGTGGCCGAAGCTTTTCTGGGCAGGCGCGGCGGCCTCATAGGCCGCCACACCTGCCCATCAGGGAGGGGGCCAGGCTGTGCTGAGCAGCATGGGGGTGGGGGGGGCAGAGCTGTGCAGACCATGCCCGCACGTCTCCCTGCCCCTCCCCATCCCCGGCCGCCAGCACGTTTGCTTGGTGGCGGGGCCAGATCCTGCCTGGGGTGAGGGCTTTCGCCACGGGCAGGATTAAAGCATGGTGGCGCCTGGTGCCATTGTGTGAAAATACCCTTTGTCAAGCATCTAATTGTACAAGTCTTTCACCAACCAGCTTCCCCCCCCTCCTCCAGCAGATCTCTGAGATTTACAGATCTGCTTTCCTACTCTCCAACCACTTCCTCATGGCTCGTGATCCTCTGCTTCTTTCCCTAAACTAATGTGGAAGGTGGAAAGGGGTTTTGCCGCTTTCCTGGGAAGAACAGGAATCTTGATTCTAAAGGATGTGGATATCCAGAAACATGAAAACTAGCTTCTTTTTAAACCCAAAGGTTCACCAATGTGAGCATCTTCTCTTATCAAAATTGTGTCACTAAAGAATACTTTGGAACCCGAGTCGTGAAAACAAGGTTGCTGTTGTGTTTTTAAACCTCTATTTCTGTAAACCTCTTGTACACACACATAATTTTATGTCAGCATATGAAGGACAGAAACCTTAAGTTAAGAACATGGTCCGTACCATTCTGGGTCAGACCGATGGTCCATCGACCCAACAGTGGCCATTCTCTTGTCACTTAGGAGGAGTACCCAAAAGGTCGTCATAGAGTGATCCATTCCCTTCCTTTCACTCCCAGTCCTGACAATCACAAGTTATGTCCTCCAGTCTGCTTGGATAATAGCAATTAATGGACTTATCCTCCAAGCACTTTTCCAGTCCTTTTAAAAAAAAACAAATCAAATAAACTTTTATCCTTTTAAAATATAGTTTAAAATTACATTAAACTAAAAATATAGTTGAAAACTCTCTCTAGCTGTATAAAATAAAATTTTAAATTAAAATCTCATAAGTCTTTGGAGAAGGGCAGGGTAAAAATGTAAAAAAATAAATGAAAACTATATAAATAATAAATTAGTAATTTACGGGGTGTGTGTGTTTTTTTAATTTTATTTTAAGGAAGGTGAAGCCACGAGACTGAACCGTGAAATAGAAAAGTTAAAAGAAGAAACCAATTCTCAAGTAATCAAAGTAAAATGGGCCCAGAACAAACTGAAGACAGAGCTGGATTCACACAAGGTAACCAAGCTGTAATGATGCAGAAAATAGGGCAGTGACACCTCCGCAGCTTCTGTGTCGTGTCCGTGTTCGATGGCCCTACATCATATTGTTTGTCTTTTCGGTGGGGCCAATTCGATGCCCTGTGCGCGACACGCGCACGGGATTTGCTCCCCTCCCCCGTTATCGGGGGATTGTGCTGCGCAGCTCCTGCGCGCACAGTGCGCGGAGGGGAGTTTGGCAGCAATCCCAATGAGGCCGCATTTGAAGCTGGTTTCTAAGCGCTGCGTTCAGGATACCAAAGACCTAGTGAGAGTGAAGTGGAAGTGTGAGAGCAGGATGAGATGACCCGCATTGCGCTCTGAATCCAAGAGTGCCTTTGCTTTGTTGAGAATGTGAATCATAAGTTAATTGCGAATTGCAAAGTAATGCTATACAATTCTAGATAAGATATTCTTATTTCACACCCCTTGAATGTGTCGATTCAGAACGTGCGCACGAGCAGTTATAATGAAGATGGGATATAATTGGGGTGGCCATACCTCCCCTTTAAAAGAGGATGCTTATGAAAAATACATGTTTCAGGGCTGCATTGGTTTCAGTGCAGCACTGCACCATATATTTTTTGTAAGTGTCCTCTTTTAAAGGGGAGGTATGGGCACCCTAGATATAATTGATGTCCATGCTATCAAACAATGGAGTGTAATTCTTTTCGTTTTGGAAATAGTTACTCAGCCATTGCAGGTTTCTTGCAATCCAATTTCATAGCAGGTTGCCTTCAGTTTGATTAATTAAATATGGCCACAGGCAAATTGAAGGGGAGTGATTTTGAAGAGAAAGGACGGAGTCAGCCTGTGTACATGTGAGAAGGCAGGCTGTTCTAGTCTCAGGCCACTTTCAGACCTTTCCTCCCCCGCGCATATTCTGACTGCTAGGAGGAATGCGCAGGGATGCAAATCTTGATTTCCTGCTCTGCATTCCTGCGCAGCCGTGTTTGGGGGTGATGGCTTTCAGACAGGCCCATCCCCACGCTTATCCTGGCTGCGCATTCCCCCCCCATCCCCCCAGGCAGAATATGCGCGGGGAGAGAAGGTCTGAAAGTGGTCTTAGTGGGCATCGTTAGAGCTCTTGGTTCTAAACGGATGAACACTTCTTTACCAAATTCGAAATTTCATTCTGTGGTGCTCCGTAGACTCAATTCATGCTTGTTTTTGTAGGAAACCAAAGATCGGCTCAAAGATGCAACAACTAAGTTAACTCAAGCAAAGGAAGAAGCTGACCAGATACGGAAAAACTGCCAAGAAATGATAAAAACCTATCAAGTAGGCATACTTTTTTCATTAGGTGAAATGAACGTGCTTAACCACCTTATTTAACTCTTTCACAACTGTTGGTATTTTTACATTGTTGAAAGATCTGAAAGGGCAGACCATTAACTGAGAAACGTCAGTCACTGAAGGTGGCTGAAAAAGACACCAGGGAAAGGGGAGCTATTTTGAGGCCAATCTTATTGTAGTGCCGTGTGTTTGTACTCCATGAGTGCAGTTCGTGACCGCTAAAGTGAATAGGGCCTGAGCCGTTGGGTGTTAGCAAATGTGACAGTGCATTATTATTTTTATTTTTTAACGAGCATATGTGTTTTGATGTTTAATATAAATTTATTTTGAATTGATTTTATTTTATTGCTATAATGACTCATGTGGTTTGCCTTGGGTAAATCTCTACGAATGGATCTTTCAAGCTTTTATTTTGTTCGTTTTTTCAAGTTTTGACCTTTTGGTTATGATTTAATCAATTATTATTTATGATGATGATGATGTGACAGTGGCCTGCGAGCCAGCAGCACATTTGTTGGTGCACTGCCAGGTGTTTGCCTGGGATTGCTCCTGGGTTTGTCAACAGTGAGCCTGGGCTGTGATCCTGGACACTTCCAGGCTACGGTCCACCCGACCGGGCTACAGCGGCTGCCACATTCGTTGTAGCCCGCCATGACCCAGCCTGGACCAGGTCCGCTATGACAGCTGTCATTGGCCACCATGGCTGCCTGACACAGTTGGGGGTGGGGCGTCGGGTGCAGCGCGGGGGTGGGACCGAATGGCCATACGTTCCCACCTGGCAGCTGGTACGTTTGTTGACCAGCCTGAGGTGGTGGGTTCCAGACCCTGGTCAGGTTGTCATGGCAGCGATCGCTTGTCACTTCTGTTAACCTCCATTGACTTCAGTAACGGGATTGCGCTCCTTTATGTACTATTCTAGCAAGGGTGGCCAGGCTTACGGTGCACATGACCCACTTGATCCAGGCATTCACCTCGGGCAATCTGCTAGGACCCCGCGCGGCTAGCTCTGATGTTCTAAGCCTGGACTTCTCCTGCTGGCTCCCAGCTCTAGAGGACCTCAGCAACAGGCCTCAGGAGTGGAGAGGGCTGCTCCCCTTTAAAGAGAGCCTCCCCCCACTGCGCTGGAGGAGCTCTCCTAGCTCCTTTCCTTCCTGGAGACACTGTCTCCAGACGTGATCTCTGAGGGGCTGGTCCCCCTCCCCACACCACGATCTGCTGGAGACTAGCTTTGGATCTACCAGATCACGAGCCACCTCTCGGCCACCCCTCTATTAGAGAGAGAATGAAGAGCTGTATCCCAAGTTGTTATCAGACGAGTAAAGGGGTGTGTGTGTGTGTGTTTTATTATTAGGAGTCGGAAGAAATTAAATCACATGAGCTGGATGCAAAGCTCCGACTAACAAAGGGAGAACTAGAAAAACAAATGCAGGAAAAGTCTGACCAGCTGGAGGTAAAATACGTTTCATTTTCTTGCTAATGCACGTTGCTGTTTGATTTAATATAATGGGGAAATGGAAAGACAAATGGGGAATTATAATACAGCGTGTGTTTATGCAGCATAGTATTGCAGAGCTGATATGACGTACTTACACCAGGTGTGTGTGTACATATATTAAATATATATATATAACCTTGTGTGTGTGTGTGTGTGTGTGTGTGTGTGTGTGTATGTATGTGTGTTTTGGAGTCGGCAAAGTTCCCAAGCCCAAGAGCCACATAACAAAATGTTCATGTCACCAAGAGCTGCAAGAAACATTACATTGATCGTGGTTTATCCCAGCTCCTTCACCCCCACAGCTCTGGCTCTCGGGTAGTATGGCAGGTTTGGGCAGCAGCAACAGCAACGCAGGGCACCCTCCCACGGTCCCCAGGAAGTTCTGGCAACAAAAATGGCAGCTGGGCTTCTCTTGCTCCTGGGGAAGCTGCATGAACCTTTCCCCCCAAGCAGCTACTTTTGGAGAGAGCTGCAGTACAGGTGCCTGAGAGCTGTGCATGGCTCCCGAGCCACCATTTGCCCACCTCTGGGTGTGTGTGTTAGGTCAGTGGAGAGCAAATCAAGGGATCCTATAGCCCTCCTCTCCCCTTCCCTGAATGAGCTTCAGTGTCATCTGCTCTCTTTCCAAAGGTCCATCATGCCAAAATAAAAGAATTGGAAGATCTGAAGCGAACGTTTAAGGAGGGTATGGATGAGATGCGTACGCTGAGAACAAAGGTAATCAACCAGAGTTCTGTGTATCCAGTAGACTGGAACACAAGGGCCTTTTATTTTGAAAATGCCTTATGCTGCATCTGGGTACTCCAGCGAGAGAAAGCAGTGAATGCTGGAGAGGCTTATCTCCACCGTTCAGGCACTCCCTGCAAGTGGGAAAGTTCTGCAGTCATTGCCAAGGAAGCATCTGTAAACCTTGTAAATTGCTGCATCTGTGCGGGGGCGGCCGAGTCGCATAACAAAATGCAGCCAGAACGTACTTTACTCCTGCATTTACCCGTGTGCATGCTCACCCAATCCTTCTGATTCCCTCCTATCCAGTGGTGGTACTGCCAGGAGAGTCTGTGGGTGAATACCGGCATTGCCTATACCTGCTCTCAGCGGAGCACTCGTCTCTCCGGCCTGCCCTGGGCTGTACCTGGCCAGGGCTGGATTGAATGTTTCAGGCAGTTTCCAGCCAGTGGGATGGGTAGTGCAGCCGGGGACTTGCTAGGTCAGAGAGGTGCAGACTTGCTGAGGAATGGCTGGGGGAGCCCAGGCTCTCTGGCTCCGACCCTCCCACTAGGGCTGCACCAAATAGTAAAAAAATAAGTGCTTCCGAGGATTGGCTGCGAGTATTCAGCCGGTCCTCGGTAACTCCGCCAAATACTCGGTAACATACTTGGGAAAATGGAACCGAGTATCTTCCAAGTACCGAGTTCCCTTATATAGGGCCAGAAAAGTCCCGTATGTTGTAGGAAAAGCCCTGTATGTTGCCTATACAAGGATTTGCCTGAGTACCGGGCCAATTCCTCGGTTATTCAGCACTCGGTAAAACCGAGTTGAATATCAAGATACTCAGTAAAAACCAAGTAATTTCAAATACCGAGTTTCAGCACTAACTTACACCCTGCACCCAGCCTGCCCTACTCTGGCAGTCCTACCCACTGCATCTTTTCCTTGCGGGCGGCTGAGAAAGTGCTGTTGGGAACAGCCCAGCCTTGGGTACGACACAGCCCGAGGAAGTACAGTGGGTGCTGGGCTGGGGGCAGTCAGGCAGCAAGCCGCTCTGGAGCATACTAGCCACAGCAGACAAATGAGCTGTTTTCTTCAGGAAGTGCGCTTTAAACTGCCTGGGAACTGCACGCTGCTTGTCAAGGCTACCCCAAGGCTAGAAATGAAACCCTTGATCTCACTGGAGAGGGGTTGTGGCAGGCTTTCGCTTTTCTGGTAACGGGTATGCCACCGTCTCCTCCTGGTGCTGTGCGTTGTAACCTTCTAACCAACAAATCCTTCACCATAGTCACAAATAAACATTTAGCCAGAGGGCCTGGTATAGAAGCACTTCGGAGGAGGAGTCCAACGAGGAGACAAGAGTAACGGCCTCCAACTCCTCCTCCCAAGTGCTTCTATAAAATGTGCTTCGTCTCGCAGGCTAGTGTGTAAATCAAATACAAAAAGGAGAGCCAGTGTACACATAAAGGAAATGCATGAAGGAGAGCTAGCGTAGCCTAGTGGAAAAGGTGTTGGACTTGGACCCGGGAGACCAAAAGTTCAAAACCTGGCTTAGCCATGAACTCGCAGGGTGCCCATGAGCAAGTGTCTGTCTCTCTCCCAGTTTCAGCTCCCTGACTGTTTAAAAAACCCAGAAGGAATGTATGTATCCCTGGGTGTAAACAGAAGTGACGTCAGAGCACTGCCGTCACAACCCGACCTGAGTTGGGAATCCGCCGCCAACCTGGTCCCAATCAGGTTGGGCAACACAATAAATGTGCCAGCGGCTGGGCTGCCAGGGAGGGCAGGGAGTCGCACAGGCCCTCTGCTGTGCCCAGCGCCCCCCCCCCCCCCCCCATGGCGGCTCCGATCTGGGCTGCATCACAGCTGGCCACAACAAACGTTATAGCCTGTTGTGGCCCGATCAGGCAGAAAGTAGCCCAGGCGAACATCTGGCAGGGCACCAACAAACGTCCCAGGGACTTGCGGGCCAAAGTGAGGTTCAGTGGGCCACCATCATGTTTGTTAACACCCCCTGTCTCTCCCTGTGTTCTCCTCCTCCTTGTCTCCCCTGCCTCACGTTCTATAAGAGTCCTACAGGGCAGCGAGTCCTTCAGGGCAGTGACCTGCCTCTAATTGCTGGACACTTTGCTGGTGCTATCTAAGTAATAACAAATAAATAACGTCTTTGCCATATCCTGATTTGAAGCTCTCTTGAGCTTGTTCTCCCAAATTCCTTTAACTTCTTCATGTTCTCAGAAGCAGGAGGTTTGGAAAGGTTCTATATCTCCCCGGACAAGTAGAGGAGGGTTCTTATTCTGAGAGGCTTGCTCATCTGTACTGGAGGGAGGTAACTTGCCACGAGTCCTCTGTGGTCCTAGAAAACCTCAGCTCTTCCTCCTTTGTGCTTCCCTCAGAGGAGCTTTGCCTGACTGACTACTTGTTGTTTCAGCTCCCCCTGCTAGCCCTTCTCTGCAAGTTCCAACGTAGGGAGGCCAGACTGGTGGGGAGAGCTATTTATTATTATTATTATTATTATTATTTTATTAGCATTTATATAGCGCCAGCGATGTACATGGCGCTTTACAAAAAAACAAGATAGACACGGTGCCTTTTGCTCATAGGAACAGAGGTGCATGGAGACAGGGAACACTAACACATTTTCCTCAGGGAAGCTGTTTTTCTCTCTCGATTGGAAGTGCCCCATTGTGGCCCACACAAAAGGAGCGGGTGCTTACTGTGTTCGAGCCACAAGCAGTGTTTCAGGTGTGTAAGTCATTTTCTGCACTGGCAGGCAATACGCCAGACCAAACACAAACTGGCCCAATAGAGGATAAGTAGGGAATAAGAGGGAATTAGAAAAGGACAGGATATAAATCAAAATAAATGAATTGTTTTATAAATCATTTCTATAGTGTTTGGTAGTGTTCAAAGTGCTGTACAACCCTTGTTTGGTCATCCTTGCCCCACGTCTGTGAGGTAGGTCATTATTATCCCCATTTTACAGATGGGGGAAACAGAGAGGGAGAGATCGACCAGGGAGCTCTTGGTGACCCGCACCCCCAGAAAGCCTCCCCTTTACCTCCCTGCCCAGCCGTAGTGCAGAGTACCTCCTCTGACCACCTGTGGCTTGGAAGGTTTCACGGTGATGTTGACTTGTAAAGAACAGGTTCATCCAAGTGTTAACCTAGATAGAGTGCCCCCTTTTCTGAGCCCCTGAAGGCCAAATAAACACATAAGCGCACTAGGCTAGATTATAAGAAGTATGAGTACATTTAAGAATAAGGCTTCTGATTAAAGGTGGGCAAGTTCAAAATTAAATCCAAAAGATGACGCATTCTAAATACACTGAGGTTCCCTATCTGTCCTCTTACCCTGAGGCTCAGTCTAGACAAACCCTGTTCGTCTCGGCCTGACGTCGAAGCCGGGTTCCGTTCTTGGAGATAAGTTGGAAAGTTCCTAGTCCATGTTGCTCCCAGCCTCTCTCTTAGGCTGTTTTCCCCTTGTTTGCAAGACGGAGAGTGTCCTCTTCCTCCTCTCTCAGTGGGCGTAGGTCACTTTCCCCCCTGGCTGCTTCCATTGTCATTCTAGGTACCTGTCATGGGAGGGCTCGCCCTGCTTAGCTGTTACCTTGGAAACATCACCTGCGTTTTCGGACAATGGATTTCCTGTCCCCACCCCTGGGCTGGGTCTGCCAGGTTGGGGCTCACAATCTGTTAGCTGTAATATCCCAGCTGCAACATTCCCCTATCCTATCCTCTAATATCCCCAAATTTCCGTGGTATCCCACGTTCCCCATGACACGTTCCCCCCCCGCCACCCCTTGTGAGAACATGTGAGAAAGGTTGGGTAACTCCCAATCCTGGAACATGTCCGTCTGTGTGATCTCCGCGAGATAGGGTATCGGCAACCACCTTCTCTTTGCCCTTAACATGTTTAATTGTCATGTCAAAATCCTGTAAGGCTAAACTCCATCCCAAGCGTTTGTTGTTGGAGCTTTTCACGTTGTTTAACCAAGCTAGGGGTGAACGGTCTGTGTACACGGTGAACTTTCTGCCGCATAGGTATGGTTGTAGCTTGCCCACGCAATTGCTAAACGTTCCCTTTCAATGACCGCCAAAGTTTTTCCTCGTGGCTGCAATTTCTTACTAAAGTAAGCAGTGAGATGTGTTTGGTTGTCTTCTCCTACCTGCATGAGAGAAGCCCCAAGACCTGTATCTGATGCATCTGTCCAGACTTCGAATTCCTTGTCAAAGTCTGGGTGCCTGAGAACAGGTGGATTGGACAGTGCTGCTTTTAGCTTGCCAAATGCTTCCTGGCATTCAGCGGACCACTGCATCTTGTTTGGCAGAGCCTTTTGGGATTGATTTGTAATGGGAGTCGTGATAGCTGAAATGTGGTGCATGGCGCCTGTAGTATCCTGCCATGCCAATGAAATGCAGGACTTGCTTTTTTGTTGTGGGTACAGGCCATAACGTGATGGCTTCGATTCTGTCTGGTAGGGGGCTAAGTTTCCCATTCCGCACCGTAAATCCCAAGTACGTAACCTGGCTCATTGCAATTTTACATTTGGACACCTTTACCGTGAGTCCTGCTGTCTGGAGTTGGCATAGTACTGTGTCTACTTGTTTCATGTGCTCCTCCCACGAATTGCTGAAAATTACCTCAGCCTCAATATAAGCTGAAGCAATATCTCTAAACTTGCCGAGTAGACATTCCATCAGTCTTTGGAATGTAGCCCCACTGTTCTTTAATCCAAAGGACATAACTGTGAATTTATACAGACCCGTGTCTGCAATGAATGCAGTTTTCTTTTGTGTCGGCGGATCTAGGCCAATTTGCCTATTGTGAGATCGAGGGTGGTTAAGAATTTGGCCCCTGTGATCTGGTCTAAGATGGCATCTGTTCCTGGCATGGGGTGTATGTCCAAAGCGGTTATTGCATTCAGTTTTCTGTAGTCTACACAAAATCGGACTGTCCCATCCGGTTTGGGAACCAATACCACTGGGCTTGCCCATTCTCCCTCAGAGATTTTTATTACCCCAAGTTCTAACCTCTCCTGTATCTCTTTCTGTGTTTGTGCTTTGATCTTTCCTGCTGTACGAAAGGGTCCTGACTTGACTGGTCCTTGTGCGCCTGTGTCAATTCTGTGCACTATAAGGTCAGTTCTGCCTGGTTTGTTTGAAAAAATCTCTCTGTGCCGTCCCAGTACTGCTATGATTTCCTCTCTCTCTGATTCATTCAGCTCACTGGAGATATTTACGTCTTCCAGCAGTGGGTCTCCCTTTGTGCCTTGCAACAAATCGATTAAGGGTGTATGAAGGTTGTCTGGTGAGCTATCTCCCTCAGCCAGCCAGACCATATTTATCTCTGTCCCCCACGCGTGATAGGTTTTAATCCTGTTCACGTGAAATTCCTGGGCCCCTGCTTTGGTGTTGGGTTTGTCTACCCAGTATGTGACCTCATTTTTCTTTTCTAAAATTTAATAGGGGCCTTCCCATGAGGCGTGTCCTCCTACTTTGTTTGGGGGCTTCATAACGAGAACTAAATCTCCTGGTTCATAAGTCCTCGCTTTGGCTTTTCTATCATATATTTGTTGTTGTTTCTGTTGGCTGTCTTCCATATTCCCTTTGGCTTCTGCTAGCATCTCTCTAATCTTCCGTCTAAAGTTTTGGGCCTATTTTGTGATGGGTTTCCCTTCAGTTTCTACGTCTCCCTCCCAGGAGTCTCTGATTAGGTCTAGGGGTCCCCTTACTTTCCTCCCAAAGAGCAGTTCAGAGGGTGAGAACCCAGTCGATTCTTCTGGAACCTCTCTGTAGGCGAATAGTAAATACGGGATTAATTTATCCCAATTGCCTGCCTTGTGTTCCATGAATTTGGTTAGCATTGTTTTAAGAGTGCCATTAAAGCGTTCCACTAACCCATTTGTCTGTGGGTGGGACGGTGCTGCTGTGAGGTGAACTATCTCACATATTTTCCACAGATGCTTAAATATCTTTGACGTAAAATTGGAGCCCCTGTCTCTTAGGACTTCTTTAGGAAAACCTACTCTGCTAAATATAGTGATTAGAGCATCTGCTACTGCTGGAGCCTCTATATTCATAAGGGCTTCAGCCTCTGGGTATCTGGTAGCAAAGTCTACTAGAACCAAGAGGTATTTCTTCCCTGTTCTCAAGGGCTTCGTTACGGGCCTTACTATATCCATGGCTACTCTGTGGAAAGGGACTTCGATTATGGGCAGCGGGGTGCAAAGGGGCCTTCTTAGGGCCCGTCCCCTTGTTGTGTTTCTGGCAGGGGTCACAGGTTTGACAGTAAGTTTTTACATCCTTGTAAATTCCTGGTCAATAATACAGGGCTTCTAGCCTACATAGTGTCTTTGTGACGCCCAAGCGTCCTGCAAGCACACGTGTGTGCCAATTTTAACAGATCCCCTTTAAACTTCTGTGGCACAATTAGTTGTTTGTTGGGATATCCTCTGTTCCACTGGGGTGGGACTCTATACAACAATCCCTGCTTCCATTTGAAAATGCCTCTGTCTGGGTCAGATGAGGCATTGCCTGCTGCCTCCTTCCTGATCTTTGCTAGGGTACTGTCCGCTTCTAGCTGCACTCTGAAATCTGTCTGGGATTCAGTCAGTGCTTCACCTGCTTTCGCCAAGTCTGAGGATCGCATGTCTTGACTTGGTTCGTGTCCACCCTGGTCAGTAAGTACCTCATCTGCTCCTGGACCTTCCATGGGTGTGTTCCGTAGGTCAGGGGTTTCTGGCTCTGTGCTGGCTGAGACGGTAAAAATGGATACAGCTTGGCCCTCAGGCTCGGTTCTTCGGGAACCCCCTCTTGGGACCCGGTGTCTAGTTCCTCCCAGACTCCTGTCCCTGGTCCTCCCTTGTTTCAAGAGTGTTGTGTTGACTTGGCCTGTTCCTCCAGGCAGGCCTGTGTCGCGGCCATGTCTGTAGACCATCCCCATATATCGTTTCCTATTAAGAGGTCTACCTTCAAATTGTCTAACGCTGCCACTTCCGTGGGTCCTTTCAACCCGTTCCATTGTATATCTGCAGTGGGGGCTTTGGTACATCCCGATGCCATGTCAATAATAATTGATTTATCAGGGCTGATACATTCTTCGGTTATTACCCTTCTGCCTGCTGCTGACACATCTGCCATAGGATCTCTCCATCCTATGCAGTGTACATTGTTAATCTTAGCATCCCCCATTTGCTCCCTTTTCTTTTCCAGCATTTTTGTGAATTTATATGGAGCCAGTGTCCCCTCAGGGACTGGCTTCTCTACAGATAGGAAGTAAATTCCTGTCCATGCTGGAGGCTCTTCCCCACTCCCTCTGTTTGGGCAGTTCCTTGCTATATGACCTGGCTGTTGGCATGAATAGCAATTCCCATGCCCCTCCCTAGGGGTCTGAGGTGTGTTTGGCCCTTGGGCCTGGGGAATCTCCTTCCCTTCTTCCCCTCGTTCCTCCCCCGATCTTGTTTTGGGGGGATTTATTGGGTGTTTTTACACACACATTTCTCCTGCATGTTTGCTGTTACATCCTGAACTTTCTGTGTGTCTAAATCATTCACCCAGATCTTAAACATCAGGCTCTTTGAACTTCTGAATAGAACTTCGCCCAGAACTTTTGTGTGTAAAAGGTTCTTCTGGTAAACTGCTTTGCTCCATGCAGCTGTGGTCACTTGGTTTCCATGGCAGCCCCTCACATCTACAGCTGCGGCTATTTTAGGCTGCCTCAGGGCAGTGTGTGTGTAAAGAATGCATCTGGGACTTATGCTGTGTTCTCATCTGCGGCAGCAGTGGCGCCAGCAACAAGGCCGAGGAAAGACACGGCAGCGTGGAGGAGCCGGCCGACGGGAAAAGAGCCGGTGCGAACGAGGATCTGCTGCGGCTTCTCTCGCGCATGTCAGGGCACAAAATCCTGCCCGGACGTGTGCGAGAGAAGCCGCGGCAGGATCCCTGTTCGCACCGGCTTTTTCCCCGTCGGCCGGCTCCTCCGCGCTGCCACGTCTTCCCTCCCGCTGCTGCCACTGCCGCCGCAGGTGGGAACGCAGCCTTACTCGTGGAGTTGTAAACCCAGACGATTGAAAGACCAGCACTTTAAGGTGTGTGTAAAAATGCCCTCTGTGTCCCCGTTCGCCCCCACGCCCTTGTGTTGTGTGTCTTGGCCTTCCCTGTTCTATTTGGGGCCGAAGCCTTTTTTGTAATCGGGGTTATATTTCCTGTTCCCCTGGGATTTGGGTTGTTCTCCCTCTCCTTTGGGGCCCTTGGATTGAAATTGGACTCTAGTACAGACATATTCATCACCAAGCTCAGCTGCCTTTTCCAGTGTCGTCGCCTTCCTCCCTAGAATGTGTGATTTGACAGGTATAGCGCATACGTTCAGAAACTGTTCTAAAGCAATTCATTCTAACAGTTCATCAAAAGTTTTAACATCCTTCCCTTTAACCCATTTGTGTAAGGCATCTCTCACTTTACATGCATATTCTTTGTGGGTTATGCCCTCCATTTTGAGTGATCTAAACCGCTCTCTATAGACCTCTGGTGTGAGCTCATAGTGAGCTAAAACAGACATTTTAAGGCATTCAAATGTTATATTACCATTGGACACTTCTGCGGTGTTTGAACCCTCCAGAGTATTATATACAGACAAAGCTTTACCCGTTAGTCTCGGGACGATCACAGGTACCCACAGGGCTGGCGGGATTTTGTTGCGTATGCATATTTTCTTAAACGTGGAGAAGAACTCCTCAATGCACAGCTTCTCAAACTGTGGAATCAGTTGTGTATAACGCTGGAGGAGCTGGTCCTGTGTCCTTGTAGTGGTGCTTGGCTCAGGGCTCCTTCTGGGGGGCAGTTATCCTGTATTCTCCAGAATTTGCAGATCGTATAGCTGTTGTCCTTTCTCTCTTTCCTTGTGTTCGCGTTGTCTGTCTTTCTCCTCTTGCTCTAGTCTCAAGCGCGCCTTTTAATTTTCCAGTTTCATTTGTTCCAGTTTCATCATCTCCAACTTCATCTCCTTCCCTATCTCCATCTGTCGTAATTGGACTTCTTGTTCCAATTCTAGCTTTTGAGGTCTAGCAGCTCTCTGCTGGTGTCCCCTTCTTCTTCCTCGACAGAGGTGGGTTCATCCTCTGGTGCCCGTTGCTGCACCTGCTCTCTGAGTTTCCGTCGCATCTGGTCTGTGTTGAGGCCGGATGGATCTATGTCACTTGCATTGCATTCAGCGATAAGCTGATCCTTTTCATATTTTTAATCCCTTTATTGTCTGAGCCATTTTCGTGTGCTTTCCCTATTTCCTGAAATCAATTCAAACTAGTGTTGCACCCTTTATTCAAGTTCAGCCTTTTACTGCCACCCGGTGGCATAGCTTGTTAGAGCACTTGACTAGAGGTCTTTTCTTGGGTATTTTCAGACGTTACGCGATCACAGTCAACCACAGTCAATTCCCCGTGGTGGCTGTGACCCCGTAACGTCTGATGGGGGGAACGGATGTTCCCCCACCAGATGTTACCGCGGCGGGGAATCACTTTTGCCACGCGGGCGGCCGAAGCGGCGGGACCGGTGGTCAATGCATGGCGAAGGCGATTCCTCGCCGTGGTGAACCCCGCCGTCACTTCTGGACGGCGGCCATGGCCCGGAATCCCCACAGGGATTCCGGCCCGTGGCCAATTCGGGCGAGCGCTGTGGCTGCATTGGCTGCGGCGGCCGCCTTTCTGCCCAGAGGGCGGGTGGCGTGGAGGGGGCGGGGCCGTGCGGTCGCACGTTGTGGCGGCGTGGCACAACGTACGGCCGCACGGCCCCGCCCCCTCCACGCCGCCTGCCCTCTGGGGAGACGGGCGCCCCCTCCCTGTTTCCCCGCCGGGATCCCCCGGCACGTCTATTAGGGTGTGATGGGGTCATCCCGGTGGGGGATCAGTGTATTGATTTGGTGACGGGGCCAATTGGCCCCGTCACGTCTGAAAATACCCCTTGTGTCTACGCTTCACGGAGCCAAGAGTGCTCTTTGGTTCACGCATCAACTGGTGGTGTCTGGCAGTCAGTACCCTTAAGGATTTCTGACTGAATTTCTGAACCAACCAGTTTAGGTTAGTCTCTGGCCCTCTTTGCTTCTCTTAAGTATTTACAGGGTTCAAATGGAGCACTCCAGAGTACTGGCTTGGCTCGTCACTGTCATCAGGTTCGGGGTCCCCCTCTCTCTCTGGGCTGTCCCCTGATTGCCCCCTGGACCAGCCACAACCCTGTTGCCTGTATCCACGTGGGTGCCCAAGTGATCAGAAAACTATCACTGTGATCAGGGAGCTCTTGCTGGCCCGCACCCCCAGAAAGCCTCCCCTTTACGCCGTAGTGCAGAGTACCTCCTCTGACCACCTGTGGCTTGGAAGGTTTCACGGTGATGTTGACTTATAAAGAACAGGTTCATCTAAGTGTTAACCTAGATAGAGTGCCCCCTTTTGTGAACCCCCGAAGGCCAAATAAACACATGAGCATGCTAGGCTAGATTATAAGAAGTGTATATTGAGTACGTTTTAAGAATAAGGCTTCTGATTAAAGGTGGGCAAGTCCAAAATTAAATCCAAAAGATGACACATTCTAAATACACTGAGGGTCCCTATCTGTCCTCTTACCCTGAGGCTCAGTCTAGACAAACCCTGTTCGTCTCGGCCTGACGTCGAAGCCGGGTTCAGTTCTTGGAGATAAGTTGAAAAGTTCCTAGTCCATGTTGCCCCCAGGCTTTCTCTTAGGCTGTTTTCTCCTCGCTTGCAAGATGGAGAGTGTCCTCTTCCTCCTCTCTCGGTGGGCGTAGGTCACTTCCCCCCCTGGCTGCTTCCATTGTCATTCTAGGTACCTGTCGTGGGTGGACTCGCCCTGCTTAGCTGTTACCTTGAAAACAAATCACTTGCTTTTTCGGACAATGGATTTCCTGTCCCAACCCCTGGGCTGGGTCTGCCAGGTTGGGGCTCACAAACTGTTAGCTGTAATCAGGGCCCCGATTCTTCCGCGGAATTTTAAAAAAAATTCCGTGGGAGTCAGGGGCAAATTCTGCGCCTCGGCGCGATTTACCATGCGAGGGGGGGGGCTTGGTTTGCCTCCTCCTCCCCCCGCACTGGTAAACCCTCAGGGCCTCCCCTCCCCAGCTGCCGGGGCTTGCCCTCCCCAGCTGCTGGGGCGTGCTTGACTCCCACCCCCCCCAAAAAAAAACCCAAAAGGATTTGTCTTACCAGGGATGGCAGCAGCAGCTGCTCCGTCCAGCGCGCTCTTTTCCTGCTCGTACTTCCTGGCCCCTCCCGACGGGGCTCTCAGGGCGACGCAGCCAGATGACGTCATCCGGCTGCGTCGCCCTGAGAGGCCCCGTCGGGAGGGGCCAGGAAGTACGAGCAGGAAAAGAGCGCGCTGGACGGAGCAGCTGCTGCTGCCATCCCTGGTAAGAAAATTAATTATCTAAAGGGCCCTGGCAACTGGGGAGGCTGGGGAGGGGAAGCCCCGAGGGTTTTTTCATTCCCCTCCCCTCATGGAATCTCCTGCCCCGCGTCCCCGCAGCGCAGGCTGGAAATTCTGCGCTGGGGTAAGCGGGGCAGGAGATTCCGCGGGGGGAGGGGAATTCCGCGGGAAATCTGCGATTCGCAGACCCGCGTTTCCCTCGGGGCCCTGGCTGTAATATCCCAGCTGCAACATTCCCCTATCCTATCCTCTAATATCCCCAAATTTCTGTGGCATCCCATGTTCCCCATGACACTGTGTTCTGTCTTTATATGAAGCCACCTAAAGAAGTTTATCAGGGAAAAAAAGCATAGATCCACGATTAACCTACTATCTTCTTTTACACTTAGGTAAAGTGTCTGGAGGATGAACGGCTGAGAACAGAAGACGAATTATCAAAATACAGAGAAATTATTAACCGGCAAAAGGCAGAGATCCAAAATTTATTGGACAGAGTGAAAATTATAGATCAGCTGCAGGAGCAACATCAAAGGTAGAGGTTCAAGTTTTGGAAGTATTGTTCTGACGAGATGGTTCTGGATTGTTGTAGTGCTTTTAAAAACACCGTTACCTCACACCGTACTGTACCTGGTTGACCATCTGTATCCTGACCCAGCCATGCAATGTTCCTTGATAAAAACCATTTTAAATGATCTAACTCGGGGGAGGGGAATGTTGGGCCTGGGGCCAAATGTGGCCCCCAGTGGGTTGGTTTTTTTTTATTTGGCTCCTTTCCAGTTCCTGGATCTGGTGCTTGGATTCAGTTCCTATCTTCAACCACTGAAAAATGGAGCTCAGGGCAAGGGAACAGAGATGAGGGCAAGCACGCAAGGACAGGGGACAGATGCATGGCATAAAGCCATGATCTGGGCCCTCCTTTCCTTGAGTTGCACCCCTTGAGCTTCTCCCCTCCCCCCCCCCCCCCCAACTTCTCTGTGGCCCTTGAAGCTTGTACTAATTTTCCCTGGGAGGGAAAAAGTTCCGCACTCCTGATCTCACTTTAGAAATACCAGAGCGCTTCAGTTTGATGATATTTGCCAATTCTAGGGTTTACCAGCTAAAATGCACTGATATTATTTTTTGCGGGGGGTGCATTTTTAGTACAGATGATGTTTTAAACAGCGTGGCATCAAATTCTTCCTTTTGGTTTTACTCTTTGACGTCAGTGGTGTTACACTGGAGATTAATTTGGCCCTTGGCCTGCAATCTTTTACCTGGAGGACTATCAGTAAAAATGTCAGCTATCGTGACTGGTTTTAAAAAAATACCAACCCATAAACAGTTCTCAAAAAATAAATTTAAAAATCTGTACTATTAGTTTCTTTAAAACTTTTTTTTAGCTGCAGAGATGCTGACTCAAGGCAGGGATCAGCTAGTGCTTGTTGAGGGGCTGAAATGGATTCAGAGCTGTTGGGATTCTGAAGTCGGGGTAGGAAGAGATTGCAGGCTTTGGGAGGAAGGATGTTTTTAAGGGTTATTTCTGATTATTAACCAATGTTGGGAAACATTTATATTTCTAAAGAGCTAGCTGGATCAAACCCTGTTCCTTAAAGAAAATGAAGCAACAGAGGCAGAGGGTTTTGCTTCTCTTTTTCCTTACAGCAGTTTTTTCTCTCCACCACAGTGGAGTTGTTCCAGAAGTACACTAGTGTAACACAAAGGAGAATCTAGTCTGTGAGCGTCCAGAACAGCATCTGAGCATTGTTGTGTTTTCCATACGGTGCATGTGAACTAGGGTGTAACAAATATGTCTCCATTTTTGCAATTTTAACACCACTTTGTAGAAAAGGAAGCCTCATATAAACAGAACCACCCACACACCCGATGGGATTCATAAGCAATTTCCATTTGAAATTTAGCAACGTTTCCGCCATCGGCTGCCTTACTCTGAGTTTACATGACTAAACACTTTCACGTCCTTATTATGTCCCCCTCTCTGGCTTCCAATTACCATTATCATTTCAGCAATTGCCTGCCTTCCTCACGTCTCAAACGTTTTTTGCTTCCTTTTCACTCTGGGTTCCAGTTAACATTATAGCGTCCGCCTTCCTAAGTTCAGTCCGTCATTAAAATATCTGCAGTTCACAACTGATGAATAATCTCATCTGATCAGTTTTTTTTTTTCTTTCCCTGGGTACGATCTCATGGTTTGTGATAGCAAGAGATTTGTGATAACGTATGAGCAGGGACCCGTGTTCGCTGTGTCTTTCCCATCGCTGCCAGTGGGGAAAACGCAGCGAATGCAGGTGAGCGTCTGACAAGTTGTCTGCTTATCTTCCCTCTTATAATTGAATGCCCCCAGTAAAATTCTAAGGCCACTTTCACATGTTACTGGGGAGGATTCTGTGATGGCAATCATGGCTCTTTTCTCATGGGAATTAGCGCGTGTAGCAATGTGCTATTCCGCTTTTATCCTGAGGGAATCTGTTACCTGAGGTCTGTGTATTCGCATCCTCACCACGTGGACCAGCCAGCCAACATTCTCGATGTAACCAAGCCAAGCGCGTGCACCTGGGACCCCGCGTCTTTGTAAATATTACACCCCTTGTCTCTCCCTTTATTCCCCTTCCTTCGTCTCTCTCCCATCCCGCGCCACCCCCCCTCCCGTCTCTCAGATTGTAAGCCCTAGGACAAGGACCATGTCTATTCCATTACTTTGTAAAGCGCCAGGTACATTGCTGGTGCTATATAAATGCTTGCTAATAATAAGAAATAATCCTGCGAGAACATTCGCGCATGCTCAGGTCCTCCAGTGCAGCTTAAAAGTGGAATAGCACATTTCCACATGCGCTAATTGCAGCAAGAACAGAGCCACGATGGCTTTCATGGATGTTTCCCTGCCTCCCCGGTAACGTGACAGTGGCCTATATCGAGGGCTACCATACCTCAAAAGAGGACCCTTATGAAAAATACATGTTGCAGGGCTGAACTGAAACCAGTGCTGCCCTGCACCATGTACTTTCCACAGATGTCCTCTCTTAAAGGGGAGGTATTGTAACCCTACCTATAACTCATATGGGGTATTTCTACCAGCCTTTCTCAGGAGAGTATTCCCTTTCTCAACCCTTCCTACAGATTTTATCTCTTGGTCTATTTGTAATGTTATAGTTGTCTTTATCTTTCTGGGGGAAATGATTGGAGAAACATTTGCTCTCCTGGCACTTTTTGGAAAATATCAGGGTGGGGGAAGGGAGGGATAAAAAGAAAGGATGCTCAGTTTGGAATTCCACTGAACTTAGAAGTTTCCAAAGGGTGGTTATAGGAAAGAAAAGCCTATGACTTTGTCCTGCTGTAAAGTTTTCTTTCAGAGCACTTTTAAGGTTTTCCTAATTAGTACCGCACACCATTTCCTGTGTTCCTGTGCTTGAGAGCATCGAGTCTTACAAATCGTGCATTTTCTAAAAATAAGGAAGTAGTGTGTCCTTTTGGGTCTTTGCCCGGGGTTTGGAAGTGATAGATTCAATAGACCCTATCGTGCTAGGTACTTGGTTCTTGCCCTAATTATTAATTATTCTTTGTTGTTCATATCGCACCAGCGGTGTGCCTAGCGCTGAACAGCTATGATTAAAGAGAGGTCTCTGCTCCAATAGGCTTACAGTCTAGGATGGACACGAGGGGAGGGGGTGGGGTGGGGACAAAAAGAAGGGCTAGATAGGGGGAGAGAGGAATACAAAAGTAAGTTGCAGGGGCCTATGCTTAGCTTAGTTCCAGGGGGAGCAAGGGAATCCTGGAGGATAAAGCAGTATGAGGAGAAGTGTAAATGAGAAAAGGGTGGGGGGAGTGTTAGGGAAAACCTGCCAGAAGAGAGAGGCTTTTAGGAGAAATTTTACGGTTAGGAAGATGGGAGCGGAGCGTATGTGCCATGGGAGCCATAGGAGGCAGCCTGGAGGAAGAGTCACCCCCCCGCCCTTTAGATCCCTGTACCTCTTCTAGTGTTGAGCCTTTTTGAGGGAAGGGTGGGATAAAAATATATATGAATTAATTAAATAAATAAAATAGAGTTGCCGCCTATGCAGATTTTTAAGGAACACTTGCATTGGCAGCCTCGAAGCCTGAGGCACCAACGCAGGGCCTGCAACGTGTATTTTTCGAAAGTGTTCCTTTAAAAATGTGCACAGGTGGCGACCCTGTCTCCTTCCCCAGCAGGAAGGAAAGAGCAGGGACCGCAGTCGATGTGCAAAGGCTCAGCATGCCGGCTGCCGGCTCTGCCGGGCTCCTTTCCACCTTGTAAGGAGCCCAGCTGAGTTGGCGGCAGCCGGTGCGCCACGCCCTCCTTCCTGCCACCCAGCTGCACAGGGAAACAGCCGGGCAATGGGAAAGGGCTTCAGTGCCCCGGTTCCCTTCCCACTCCTCCTCCCTTGTCTCTTAGATTGTAAGCCCTGGGGGTAGGGACCTGTGTATAACGATTGATTGCACAGCACCAGGTACACTGCTTGAGCTATATAAATAATAATAATAATTAATATTAAAATTGGATTTCTGAAAAGTCAAATAGCTTTAAAGGTCCCATAAAATTCAACCTAGCAGGATTCCGCTGTACTGGGATCTGCCTTCAGAAAGAAAGTTTGAATCCATGTTCCTGCTGTCTGCATTGTTCTGTGAGTAAATCATTTGTTGCGTGGCGAGCTCTATCCAAACATAACAGCCCTAGGGCTTTGCTGTGCATAGAGATCCTGGGGGCACTTGGTACTGCGAGCATATTATGCCAGTCTCTTCCTTGCGGGGAGAGGCTCCAGGCCACGTTTTCTTGAGTTAATCTCGTCTGAGCAGCATAGAGCATTTTCTCTCTTTGGTAGAGGAAATATAATCCAGCGGATGGAAACCCATGTCCTAGTAACCCAGAAAGATGTGTTTGCCTAATGTTTTGTGGAATCCAAAAGGTGACTGCGACCACATCTACTGTGAGAAAACCAAGCTGCTTCTACCCTCGAGTCCTCTTTGCTTCTTTTCACAAACAGGTTAAATGCCCATTCTACCTAAGAAGAAAGGCACAATCTCTCTGGGATAGGGTGATCTGATGCTGTGACTTGGGTTTTTTGTTTTAAATGCCCATAGAGGTTAACCGAGATTAGTGAGTTGCATTTCCTGTAAGTGGGTAGATAGGCCTGTTTTGAAAATCATAATTCACTGCTTAACTCCTAGCTCAGTGGGCAGCAGCTTTAATCGGGATTAGAAAACAATAAAATATTTTACTATCTGACAGCAAACTAGTCTCATGCTGTCATACAGAAAAGATGATGCCTTGATTGACTTACTGGGAAGGGTTTGTCGTCGTTATCGTTTTTATTTGTTAAAATAGCTTGAATTTCAGTGTATACTTTTGTAGTAAACGCATGAGAAGATTAAATATTTTTTTTGTTGGTGATAGCGTAGACATTTGGGTACCTCTTATTTTGTGCCTGAAGAGGATCTTGTGGCAGTTTATGAAGATGGCTCCTTGCTTATATTAACTTGAAAGAAATGCTGACAAGGAATTGTATTGACGTGGCAGGGAAATTTTGAATTCATCCAGGAACATTTTGATTTTCAGGCAGCAGTAGCTGCCTGAAACTTAAATGCACAGCCACTGTTCATTATAAACAGGGGACTGCTGAAGCCCTGATTTTGAGGAAACTGCTCGACCTATATTTTTGAAAATTTAACCATGACTGTAAGTTGTGAGGACCATCATATCCACAAAGTTTGAAAAAGATCCATTAGGAAAATAAAATGTTATAACTGCTTAAACGTTAAAATGCACACCGTCCTCACGTATTTGAATCATCAATATCTCCTCCCCCTGGATGAGTTGAGCCCCCAAACTTCACAGGCTTCGAGAATGAGATCAATAACAAGCGCTTCTGAAATATGATACTGATTGATGCAGTGAAAACTGAGATGATATTGATAAAAAACCGATTCTGCAGCCTCCCGCATGCGCACTTGAGCTCCTCTCTCCTGTCAGAGAGCCGGGGAAGCGGCTGCGTCCCATCTCCCTGTGAGCTCTGTGGGCTGCTGCTCCTGCTGCTGCCCAGCCCCCTGGAAACCCGCCAGCCCCCGCAAGCCCCAAAGTCACCCCCCAAACGCCAGTCGCCCCCCGTCACCCTCCGCAATCCCTGCGCACACCAACCTCACCCCCTGCAAGCCCCGCGCTCACCCCTCGCCAGCCCCCCCACCCCCACGCTGATCCCCGACCTGCCCCCC